>OU343160.1:229401851-229690854 GCA_910595825.1 Philhelius pedissequus | reverse complement strand
CTGTCAGTCTGTCAGTCTGTCAGTCTGTCAGTCTGTCAGTCTGTCAGTCTGTCAGTCTGTCAGTCTGTCAGTCTGTCAGTCTGTCAGTCTGTCAGTCTGTCAGTCTGTCAGTCTGTCAGTCTGTCAGTCTGTCAGTCTGTCAGTCTGTCAGTCTGTCAGTCTGTCAGTCTGTCAGTCTGTCAGTCTGTCAGTCTGTCAGTCTGTCAGTCTGTCAGTCTGTCAGTCTGTCAGTCTGTCAGTCTGTCAGTCTGTCAGTCTGTCAGTCTGTCAGTCTGTCAGTCTGTCAGTCTGTCAGTCTGTCAGTCTGTCAGTCTGTCAGTCTGTCAGTCTGTCAGTCTGTCAGTCTGTCAGTCTGTCAGTCTGTCAGTCTGTCAGTCTGTCAGTCTGTCAGTCTGTCAGTCTGTCAGTCTGTCAGTCTGTCAGTCTGTCAGTCTGTCAGTCTGTCAGTCTGTCAGTCTGTCAGTCTGTCAGTCTGTCAGTCTGTCAGTCTGTCAGTCTGTCAGTCTGTCAGTCTGTCAGTCTGTCAGTCTGTCAGTCTGTCAGTCTGTCAGTCTGTCAGTCTGTCAGTCTGTCAGTCTGTCAGTCTGTCAGTCTGTCAGTCTGTCAGTCTGTCAGTCTGTCAGTCTGTCAGTCTGTCAGTCTGTCAGTCTGTCAGTCTGTCAGTCTGTCAGTCTGTCAGTCTGTCAGTCTGTCAGTCTGTCAGTCTGTCAGTCTGTCAGTCTGTCAGTCTGTCAGTCTGTCAGTCTGTCAGTCTGTCAGTCTGTCAGTCTGTCAGTCTGTCAGTCTGTCAGTCTGTCAGTCTGTCAGTCTGTCAGTCTGTCAGTCTGTCAGTCTGTCAGTCTGTCAGTCTGTCAGTCTGTCAGTCTGTCAGTCTGTCAGTCTGTCAGTCTGTCAGTCTGTCAGTCTGTCAGTCTGTCAGTCTGTCAGTCTGTCAGTCTGTCAGTCTGTCAGTCTGTCAGTCTGTCAGTCTGTCAGTCTGTCAGTCTGTCAGTCTGTCAGTCTGTCAGTCTGTCAGTCTGTCAGTCTGTCAGTCTGTCAGTCTGTCAGTCTGTCAGTCTGTCAGTCTGTCAGTCTGTCAGTCTGTCAGTCTGTCAGTCTGTCAGTCTGTCAGTCTGTCAGTCTGTCAGTCTGTCAGTCTGTCAGTCTGTCAGTCTGTCAGTCTGTCAGTCTGTCAGTCTGTCAGTCTGTCAGTCTGTCAGTCTGTCAGTCTGTCAGTCTGTCAGTCTGTCAGTCTGTCAGTCTGTCAGTCTGTCAGTCTGTCAGTCTGTCAGTCTGTCAGTCTGTCAGTCTGTCAGTCTGTCAGTCTGTCAGTCTGTCAGTCTGTCAGTCTGTCAGTCTGTCAGTCTGTCAGTCTGTCAGTCTGTCAGTCTGTCAGTCTGTCAGTCTGTCAGTCTGTCAGTCTGTCAGTCTGTCAGTCTGTCAGTCTGTCAGTCTGTCAGTCTGTCAGTCTGTCAGTCTGTCAGTCTGTCAGTCTGTCAGTCTGTCAGTCTGTCAGTCTGTCAGTCTGTCAGTCTGTCAGTCTGTCAGTCTGTCAGTCTGTCAGTCTGTCAGTCTGTCAGTCTGTCAGTCTGTCAGTCTGTCAGTCTGTCAGTCTGTCAGTCTGTCAGTCTGTCAGTCTGTCAGTCTGTCAGTCTGTCAGTCTGTCAGTCTGTCAGTCTGTCAGTCTGTCAGTCTGTCAGTCTGTCAGTCTGTCAGTCTGTCAGTCTGTCAGTCTGTCAGTCTGTCAGTCTGTCAGTCTGTCAGTCTGTCAGTCTGTCAGTCTGTCAGTCTGTCAGTCTGTCAGTCTGTCAGTCTGTCAGTCTGTCAGTCTGTCAGTCTGTCAGTCTGTCAGTCTGTCAGTCTGTCAGTCTGTCAGTCTGTCAGTCTGTCAGTCTGTCAGTCTGTCAGTCTGTCAGTCTGTCAGTCTGTCAGTCTGTCAGTCTGTCAGTCTGTCAGTCTGTCAGTCTGTCAGTCTGTCAGTCTGTCAGTCTGTCAGTCTGTCAGTCTGTCAGTCTGTCAGTCTGTCAGTCTGTCAGTCTGTCAGTCTGTCAGTCTGTCAGTCTGTCAGTCTGTCAGTCTGTCAGTCTGTCAGTCTGTCAGTCTGTCAGTCTGTCAGTCTGTCAGTCTGTCAGTCTGTCAGTCTGTCAGTCTGTCAGTCTGTCAGTCTGTCAGTCTGTCAGTCTGTCAGTCTGTCAGTCTGTCAGTCTGTCAGTCTGTCAGTCTGTCAGTCTGTCAGTCTGTCAGTCTGTCAGTCTGTCAGTCTGTCAGTCTGTCAGTCTGTCAGTCTGTCAGTCTGTCAGTCTGTCAGTCTGTCAGTCTGTCAGTCTGTCAGTCTGTCAGTCTGTCAGTCTGTCAGTCTGTCAGTCTGTCAGTCTGTCAGTCTGTCAGTCTGTCAGTCTGTCAGTCTGTCAGTCTGTCAGTCTGTCAGTCTGTCAGTCTGTCAGTCTGTCAGTCTGTCAGTCTGTCAGTCTGTCAGTCTGTCAGTCTGTCAGTCTGTCAGTCTGTCAGTCTGTCAGTCTGTCAGTCTGTCAGTCTGTCAGTCTGTCAGTCTGTCAGTCTGTCAGTCTGTCAGTCTGTCAGTCTGTCAGTCTGTCAGTCTGTCAGTCTGTCAGTCTGTCAGTCTGTCAGTCTGTCAGTCTGTCAGTCTGTCAGTCTGTCAGTCTGTCAGTCTGTCAGTCTGTCAGTCTGTCAGTCTGTCAGTCTGTCAGTCTGTCAGTCTGTCAGTCTGTCAGTCTGTCAGTCTGTCAGTCTGTCAGTCTGTCAGTCTGTCAGTCTGTCAGTCTGTCAGTCTGTCAGTCTGTCAGTCTGTCAGTCTGTCAGTCTGTCAGTCTGTCAGTCTGTCAGTCTGTCAGTCTGTCAGTCTGTCAGTCTGTCAGTCTGTCAGTCTGTCAGTCTGTCAGTCTGTCAGTCTGTCAGTCTGTCAGTCTGTCAGTCTGTCAGTCTGTCAGTCTGTCAGTCTGTCAGTCTGTCAGTCTGTCAGTCTGTCAGTCTGTCAGTCTGTCAGTCTGTCAGTCTGTCAGTCTGTCAGTCTGTCAGTCTGTCAGTCTGTCAGTCTGTCAGTCTGTCAGTCTGTCAGTCTGTCAGTCTGTCAGTCTGTCAGTCTGTCAGTCTGTCAGTCTGTCAGTCTGTCAGTCTGTCAGTCTGTCAGTCTGTCAGTCTGTCAGTCTGTCAGTCTGTCAGTCTGTCAGTCTGTCAGTCTGTCAGTCTGTCAGTCTGTCAGTCTGTCAGTCTGTCAGTCTGTCAGTCTGTCAGTCTGTCAGTCTGTCAGTCTGTCAGTCTGTCAGTCTGTCAGTCTGTCAGTCTGTCAGTCTGTCAGTCTGTCAGTCTGTCAGTCTGTCAGTCTGTCAGTCTGTCAGTCTGTCAGTCTGTCAGTCTGTCAGTCTGTCAGTCTGTCAGTCTGTCAGTCTGTCAGTCTGTCAGTCTGTCAGTCTGTCAGTCTGTCAGTCTGTCAGTCTGTCAGTCTGTCAGTCTGTCAGTCTGTCAGTCTGTCAGTCTGTCAGTCTGTCAGTCTGTCAGTCTGTCAGTCTGTCAGTCTGTCAGTCTGTCAGTCTGTCAGTCTGTCAGTCTGTCAGTCTGTCAGTCTGTCAGTCTGTCAGTCTGTCAGTCTGTCAGTCTGTCAGTCTGTCAGTCTGTCAGTCTGTCAGTCTGTCAGTCTGTCAGTCTGTCAGTCTGTCAGTCTGTCAGTCTGTCAGTCTGTCAGTCTGTCAGTCTGTCAGTCTGTCAGTCTGTCAGTCTGTCAGTCTGTCAGTCTGTCAGTCTGTCAGTCTGTCAGTCTGTCAGTCTGTCAGTCTGTCAGTCTGTCAGTCTGTCAGTCTGTCAGTCTGTCAGTCTGTCAGTCTGTCAGTCTGTCAGTCTGTCAGTCTGTCAGTCTGTCAGTCTGTCAGTCTGTCAGTCTGTCAGTCTGTCAGTCTGTCAGTCTGTCAGTCTGTCAGTCTGTCAGTCTGTCAGTCTGTCAGTCTGTCAGTCTGTCAGTCTGTCAGTCTGTCAGTCTGTCAGTCTGTCAGTCTGTCAGTCTGTCAGTCTGTCAGTCTGTCAGTCTGTCAGTCTGTCAGTCTGTCAGTCTGTCAGTCTGTCAGTCTGTCAGTCTGTCAGTCTGTCAGTCTGTCAGTCTGTCAGTCTGTCAGTCTGTCAGTCTGTCAGTCTGTCAGTCTGTCAGTCTGTCAGTCTGTCAGTCTGTCAGTCTGTCAGTCTGTCAGTCTGTCAGTCTGTCAGTCTGTCAGTCTGTCAGTCTGTCAGTCTGTCAGTCTGTCAGTCTGTCAGTCTGTCAGTCTGTCAGTCTGTCAGTCTGTCAGTCTGTCAGTCTGTCAGTCTGTCAGTCTGTCAGTCTGTCAGTCTGTCAGTCTGTCAGTCTGTCAGTCTGTCAGTCTGTCAGTCTGTCAGTCTGTCAGTCTGTCAGTCTGTCAGTCTGTCAGTCTGTCAGTCTGTCAGTCTGTCAGTCTGTCAGTCTGTCAGTCTGTCAGTCTGTCAGTCTGTCAGTCTGTCAGTCTGTCAGTCTGTCAGTCTGTCAGTCTGTCAGTCTGTCAGTCTGTCAGTCTGTCAGTCTGTCAGTCTGTCAGTCTGTCAGTCTGTCAGTCTGTCAGTCTGTCAGTCTGTCAGTCTGTCAGTCTGTCAGTCTGTCAGTCTGTCAGTCTGTCAGTCTGTCAGTCTGTCAGTCTGTCAGTCTGTCAGTCTGTCAGTCTGTCAGTCTGTCAGTCTGTCAGTCTGTCAGTCTGTCAGTCTGTCAGTCTGTCAGTCTGTCAGTCTGTCAGTCTGTCAGTCTGTCAGTCTGTCAGTCTGTCAGTCTGTCAGTCTGTCAGTCTGTCAGTCTGTCAGTCTGTCAGTCTGTCAGTCTGTCAGTCTGTCAGTCTGTCAGTCTGTCAGTCTGTCAGTCTGTCAGTCTGTCAGTCTGTCAGTCTGTCAGTCTGTCAGTCTGTCAGTCTGTCAGTCTGTCAGTCTGTCAGTCTGTCAGTCTGTCAGTCTGTCAGTCTGTCAGTCTGTCAGTCTGTCAGTCTGTCAGTCTGTCAGTCTGTCAGTCTGTCAGTCTGTCAGTCTGTCAGTCTGTCAGTCTGTCAGTATGTCAGTCTGTCAGTCTGTCGGTCTGTCAGTCTGTCAGTCTGTCAGTCTGTCAGTCTGTCAGTCTGTCAGTCTGTCAGTCTGTCAGTCTGTCAGTCTGTCAGTCTGTCAGTCTGTCAGTCTGTCAGTCTGTCAGTCTGTCAGTCTGTCAGTCTGTCAGTCTGTCAGTCTGTCAGTCTGTCAGTCTGTCAGTCTGTCAGTCTGTCAGTCTGTCAGTCTGTCAGTCTGTCAGTCTGTCAGTCTGTCAGTCTGTCAGTCTGTCAGTCTGTCAGTCTGTCAGTCTGTCAGTCTGTCAGTCTGTCAGTCTGTCAGTCTGTCAGTCTGTCAGTCTGTCAGTCTGTCAGTCTGTCAGTCTGTCAGTCTGTCAGTCTGTCAGTCTGTCAGTCTGTCAGTCTGTCAGTCTGTCAGTCTGTCAGTCTGTCAGTCTGTCAGTCTGTCAGTCTGTCAGTCTGTCAGTCTGTCAGTCTGTCAGTCTGTCAGTCTGTCAGTCTGTCAGTCTGTCAGTCTGTCAGTCTGTCAGTCTGTCAGTCTGTCAGTCTGTCAGTCTGTCAGTCTGTCAGTCTGTCAGTCTGTCAGTCTGTCAGTCTGTCAGTCTGTCAGTCTGTCAGTCTGTCAGTCTGTCAGTCTGTCAGTCTGTCAGTCTGTCAGTCTGTCAGTCTGTCAGTCTGTCAGTCTGTCAGTCTGTCAGTCTGTCAGTCTGTCAGTCTGTCAGTCTGTCAGTCTGTCAGTCTGTCAGTCTGTCAGTCTGTCAGTCTGTCAGTCTGTCAGTCTGTCAGTCTGTCAGTCTGTCAGTCTGTCAGTCTGTCAGTCTGTCAGTCTGTCAGTCTGTCAGTCTGTCAGTCTGTCAGTCTGTCAGTCTGTCAGTCTGTCAGTCTGTCAGTCTGTCAGTCTGTCAGTCTGTCAGTCTGTCAGTCTGTCAGTCTGTCAGTCTGTCAGTCTGTCAGTCTGTCAGTCTGTCAGTCTGTCAGTCTGTCAGTCTGTCAGTCTGTCAGTCTGTCAGTCTGTCAGTCTGTCAGTCTGTCAGTCTGTCAGTCTGTCAGTCTGTCAGTCTGTCAGTCTGTCAGTCTGTCAGTCTGTCAGTCTGTCAGTCTGTCAGTCTGTCAGTCTGTCAGTCTGTCAGTCTGTCAGTCTGTCAGTCTGTCAGTCTGTCAGTCTGTCAGTCTGTCAGTCTGTCAGTCTGTCAGTCTGTCAGTCTGTCAGTCTGTCAGTCTGTCAGTCTGTCAGTCTGTCAGTCTGTCAGTCTGTCAGTCTGTCAGTCTGTCAGTCTGTCAGTCTGTCAGTCTGTCAGTCTGTCAGTCTGTCAGTCTGTCAGTCTGTCAGTCTGTCAGTCTGTCAGTCTGTCAGTCTGTCAGTCTGTCAGTCTGTCAGTCTGTCAGTCTGTCAGTCTGTCAGTCTGTCAGTCTGTCAGTCTGTCAGTCTGTCAGTCTGTCAGTCTGTCAGTCTGTCAGTCTGTCAGTCTGTCAGTCTGTCAGTCTGTCAGTCTGTCAGTCTGTCAGTCTGTCAGTCTGTCAGTCTGTCAGTCTGTCAGTCTGTCAGTCTGTCAGTCTGTCAGTCTGTCAGTCTGTCAGTCTGTCAGTCTGTCAGTCTGTCAGTCTGTCAGTCTGTCAGTCTGTCAGTCTGTCAGTCTGTCAGTCTGTCAGTCTGTCAGTCTGTCAGTCTGTCAGTCTGTCAGTCTGTCAGTCTGTCAGTCTGTCAGTCTGTCAGTCTGTCAGTCTGTCAGTCTGTCAGTCTGTCAGTCTGTCAGTCTGTCAGTCTGTCAGTCTGTCAGTCTGTCAGTCT
This sequence comes from Philhelius pedissequus, assembly GCA_910595825.1. Classification (NCBI taxonomy): domain Eukaryota; kingdom Metazoa; phylum Arthropoda; class Insecta; order Diptera; family Syrphidae; genus Philhelius; species Philhelius pedissequus. Next base: position 229,684,044 of record OU343160.1, on the reverse strand, counting down.
GTCAGTCTGTCAGTCTGTCAGTCTGTCAGTCTGTCAGTCTGTCAGTCTGTCAGTCTGTCAGTCTGTCAGTCTGTCAGTCTGTCAGTCTGTCAGTCTGTCAGTCTGTCAGTCTGTCAGTCTGTCAGTCTGTCAGTCTGTCAGTCTGTCAGTCTGTCAGTCTGTCAGTCTGTCAGTCTGTCAGTCTGTCAGTCTGTCAGTCTGTCAGTCTGTCAGTCTGTCAGTCTGTCAGTCTGTCAGTCTGTCAGTCTGTCAGTCTGTCAGTCTGTCAGTCTGTCAGTCTGTCAGTCTGTCAGTCTGTCAGTCTGTCAGTCTGTCAGTCTGTCAGTCTGTCAGTCTGTCAGTCTGTCAGTCTGTCAGTCTGTCAGTCTGTCAGTCTGTCAGTCTGTCAGTCTGTCAGTCTGTCAGTCTGTCAGTCTGTCAGTCTGTCAGTCTGTCAGTCTGTCAGTCTGTCAGTCTGTCAGTCTGTCAGTCTGTCAGTCTGTCAGTCTGTCAGTCTGTCAGTCTGTCAGTCTGTCAGTCTGTCAGTCTGTCAGTCTGTCAGTCTGTCAGTCTGTCAGTCTGTCAGTCTGTCAGTCTGTCAGTCTGTCAGTCTGTCAGTCTGTCAGTCTGTCAGTCTGTCAGTCTGTCAGTCTGTCAGTCTGTCAGTCTGTCAGTCTGTCAGTCTGTCAGTCTGTCAGTCTGTCAGTCTGTCAGTCTGTCAGTCTGTCAGTCTGTCAGTCTGTCAGTCTGTCAGTCTGTCAGTCTGTCAGTCTGTCAGTCTGTCAGTCTGTCAGTCTGTCAGTCTGTCAGTCTGTCAGTCTGTCAGTCTGTCAGTCTGTCAGTCTGTCAGTCTGTCAGTCTGTCAGTCTGTCAGTCTGTCAGTCTGTCAGTCTGTCAGTCTGTCAGTCTGTCAGTCTGTCAGTCTGTCAGTCTGTCAGTCTGTCAGTCTGTCAGTCTGTCAGTCTGTCAGTCTGTCAGTCTGTCAGTCTGTCAGTCTGTCAGTCTGTCAGTCTGTCAGTCTGTCAGTCTGTCAGTCTGTCAGTCTGTCAGTCTGTCAGTCTGTCAGTCTGTCAGTCTGTCAGTCTGTCAGTCTGTCAGTCTGTCAGTCTGTCAGTCTGTCAGTCTGTCAGTCTGTCAGTCTGTCAGTCTGTCAGTCTGTCAGTCTGTCAGTCTGTCAGTCTGTCAGTCTGTCAGTCTGTCAGTCTGTCAGTCTGTCAGTCTGTCAGTCTGTCAGTCTGTCAGTCTGTCAGTCTGTCAGTCTGTCAGTCTGTCAGTCTGTCAGTCTGTCAGTCTGTCAGTCTGTCAGTCTGTCAGTCTGTCAGTCTGTCAGTCTGTCAGTCTGTCAGTCTGTCAGTCTGTCAGTCTGTCAGTCTGTCAGTCTGTCAGTCTGTCAGTCTGTCAGTCTGTCAGTCTGTCAGTCTGTCAGTCTGTCAGTCTGTCAGTCTGTCAGTCTGTCAGTCTGTCAGTCTGTCAGTCTGTCAGTCTGTCAGTCTGTCAGTCTGTCAGTCTGTCAGTCTGTCAGTCTGTCAGTCTGTCAGTCTGTCAGTCTGTCAGTCTGTCAGTCTGTCAGTCTGTCAGTCTGTCAGTCTGTCAGTCTGTCAGTCTGTCAGTCTGTCAGTCTGTCAGTCTGTCAGTCTGTCAGTCTGTCAGTCTGTCAGTCTGTCAGTCTGTCAGTCTGTCAGTCTGTCAGTCTGTCAGTCTGTCAGTCTGTCAGTCTGTCAGTCTGTCAGTCTGTCAGTCTGTCAGTCTGTCAGTCTGTCAGTCTGTCAGTCTGTCAGTCTGTCAGTCTGTCAGTCTGTCAGTCTGTCAGTCTGTCAGTCTGTCAGTCTGTCAGTCTGTCAGTCTGTCAGTCTGTCAGTCTGTCAGTCTGTCAGTCTGTCAGTCTGTCAGTCTGTCAGTCTGTCAGTCTGTCAGTCTGTCAGTCTGTCAGTCTGTCAGTCTGTCAGTCTGTCAGTCTGTCAGTCTGTCAGTCTGTCAGTCTGTCAGTCTGTCAGTCTGTCAGTCTGTCAGTCTGTCAGTCTGTCAGTCTGTCAGTCTGTCAGTCTGTCAGTCTGTCAGTCTGTCAGTCTGTCAGTCTGTCAGTCTGTCAGTCTGTCAGTCTGTCAGTCTGTCAGTCTGTCAGTCTGTCAGTCTGTCAGTCTGTCAGTCTGTCAGTCTGTCAGTCTGTCAGTCTGTCAGTCTGTCAGTCTGTCAGTCTGTCAGTCTGTCAGTCTGTCAGTCTGTCAGTCTGTCAGTCTGTCAGTCTGTCAGTCTGTCAGTCTGTCAGTCTGTCAGTCTGTCAGTCTGTCAGTCTGTCAGTCTGTCAGTCTGTCAGTCTGTCAGTCTGTCAGTCTGTCAGTCTGTCAGTCTGTCAGTCTGTCAGTCTGTCAGTCTGTCAGTCTGTCAGTCTGTCAGTCTGTCAGTCTGTCAGTCTGTCAGTCTGTCAGTCTGTCAGTCTGTCAGTCTGTCAGTCTGTCAGTCTGTCAGTCTGTCAGTCTGTCAGTCTGTCAGTCTGTCAGTCTGTCAGTCTGTCAGTCTGTCAGTCTGTCAGTCTGTCAGTCTGTCAGTCTGTCAGTCTGTCAGTCTGTCAGTCTGTCAGTCTGTCAGTCTGTCAGTCTGTCAGTCTGTCAGTCTGTCAGTCTGTCAGTCTGTCAGTCTGTCAGTCTGTCAGTCTGTCAGTCTGTCAGTCTGTCAGTCTGTCAGTCTGTCAGTCTGTCAGTCTGTCAGTCTGTCAGTCTGTCAGTCTGTCAGTCTGTCAGTCTGTCAGTCTGTCAGTCTGTCAGTCTGTCAGTCTGTCAGTCTGTCAGTCTGTCAGTCTGTCAGTCTGTCAGTCTGTCAGTCTGTCAGTCTGTCAGTCTGTCAGTCTGTCAGTCTGTCAGTCTGTCAGTCTGTCAGTCTGTCAGTCTGTCAGTCTGTCAGTCTGTCAGTCTGTCAGTCTGTCAGTCTGTCAGTCTGTCAGTCTGTCAGTCTGTCAGTCTGTCAGTCTGTCAGTCTGTCAGTCTGTCAGTCTGTCAGTCTGTCAGTCTGTCAGTCTGTCAGTCTGTCAGTCTGTCAGTCTGTCAGTCTGTCAGTCTGTCAGTCTGTCAGTCTGTCAGTCTGTCAGTCTGTCAGTCTGTCAGTCTGTCAGTCTGTCAGTCTGTCAGTCTGTCAGTCTGTCAGTCTGTCAGTCTGTCAGTCTGTCAGTCTGTCAGTCTGTCAGTCTGTCAGTCTGTCAGTCTGTCAGTCTGTCAGTCTGTCAGTCTGTCAGTCTGTCAGTCTGTCAGTCTGTCAGTCTGTCAGTCTGTCAGTCTGTCAGTCTGTCAGTCTGTCAGTCTGTCAGTCTGTCAGTCTGTCAGTCTGTCAGTCTGTCAGTCTGTCAGTCTGTCAGTCTGTCAGTCTGTCAGTCTGTCAGTCTGTCAGTCTGTCAGTCTGTCAGTCTGTCAGTCTGTCAGTCTGTCAGTCTGTCAGTCTGTCAGTCTGTCAGTCTGTCAGTCTGTCAGTCTGTCAGTCTGTCAGTCTGTCAGTCTGTCAGTCTGTCAGTCTGTCAGTCTGTCAGTCTGTCAGTCTGTCAGTCTGTCAGTCTGTCAGTCTGTCAGTCTGTCAGTCTGTCAGTCTGTCAGTCTGTCAGTCTGTCAGTCTGTCAGTCTGTCAGTCTGTCAGTCTGTCAGTCTGTCAGTCTGTCAGTCTGTCAGTCTGTCAGTCTGTCAGTCTGTCAGTCTGTCAGTCTGTCAGTCTGTCAGTCTGTCAGTCTGTCAGTCTGTCAGTCTGTCAGTCTGTCAGTCTGTCAGTCTGTCAGTCTGTCAGTCTGTCAGTCTGTCAGTCTGTCAGTCTGTCAGTCTGTCAGTCTGTCAGTCTGTCAGTCTGTCAGTCTGTCAGTCTGTCAGTCTGTCAGTCTGTCAGTCTGTCAGTCTGTCAGTCTGTCAGTCTGTCAGTCTGTCAGTCTGTCAGTCTGTCAGTCTGTCAGTCTGTCAGTCTGTCAGTCTGTCAGTCTGTCAGTCTGTCAGTCTGTCAGTCTGTCAGTCTGTCAGTCTGTCAGTCTGTCAGTCTGTCAGTCTGTCAGTCTGTCAGTCTGTCAGTCTGTCAGTCTGTCAGTCTGTCAGTCTGTCAGTCTGTCAGTCTGTCAGTCTGTCAGTCTGTCAGTCTGTCAGTCTGTCAGTCTGTCAGTCTGTCAGTCTGTCAGTCTGTCAGTCTGTCAGTCTGTCAGTCTGTCAGTCTGTCAGTCTGTCAGTCTGTCAGTCTGTCAGTCTGTCAGTCTGTCAGTCTGTCAGTCTGTCAGTCTGTCAGTCTGTCAGTCTGTCAGTCTGTCAGTCTGTCAGTCTGTCAGTCTGTCAGTCTGTCAGTCTGTCAGTCTGTCAGTCTGTCAGTCTGTCAGTCTGTCAGTCTGTCAGTCTGTCAGTCTGTCAGTCTGTCAGTCTGTCAGTCTGTCAGTCTGTCAGTCTGTCAGTCTGTCAGTCTGTCAGTCTGTCAGTCTGTCAGTCTGTCAGTCTGTCAGTCTGTCAGTCTGTCAGTCTGTCAGTCTGTCAGTCTGTCAGTCTGTCAGTCTGTCAGTCTGTCAGTCTGTCAGTCTGTCAGTCTGTCAGTCTGTCAGTCTGTCAGTCTGTCAGTCTGTCAGTCTGTCAGTCTGTCAGTCTGTCAGTCTGTCAGTCTGTCAGTCTGTCAGTCTGTCAGTCTGTCAGTCTGTCAGTCTGTCAGTCTGTCAGTCTGTCAGTCTGTCAGTCTGTCAGTCTGTCAGTCTGTCAGTCTGTCAGTCTGTCAGTCTGTCAGTCTGTCAGTCTGTCAGTCTGTCAGTCTGTCAGTCTGTCAGTCTGTCAGTCTGTCAGTCTGTCAGTCTGTCAGTCTGTCAGTCTGTCAGTCTGTCAGTCTGTCAGTCTGTCAGTCTGTCAGTCTGTCAGTCTGTCAGTCTGTCAGTCTGTCAGTCTGTCAGTCTGTCAGTCTGTCAGTCTGTCAGTCTGTCAGTCTGTCAGTCTGTCAGTCTGTCAGTCTGTCAGTCTGTCAGTCTGTCAGTCTGTCAGTCTGTCAGTCTGTCAGTCTGTCAGTCTGTCAGTCTGTCAGTCTGTCAGTCTGTCAGTCTGTCAGTCTGTCAGTCTGTCAGTCTGTCAGTCTGTCAGTCTGTCAGTCTGTCAGTCTGTCAGTCTGTCAGTCTGTCAGTCTGTCAGTCTGTCAGTCTGTCAGTCTGTCAGTCTGTCAGTCTGTCAGTCTGTCAGTCTGTCAGTCTGTCAGTCTGTCAGTCTGTCAGTCTGTCAGTCTGTCAGTCTGTCAGTCTGTCAGTCTGTCAGTCTGTCAGTCTGTCAGTCTGTCAGTCTGTCAGTCTGTCAGTCTGTCAGTCTGTCAGTCTGTCAGTCTGTCAGTCTGTCAGTCTGTCAGTCTGTCAGTCTGTCAGTCTGTCAGTCTGTCAGTCTGTCAGTCTGTCAGTCTGTCAGTCTGTCAGTCTGTCAGTCTGTCAGTCTGTCAGTCTGTCAGTCTGTCAGTCTGTCAGTCTGTCAGTCTGTCAGTCTGTCAGTCTGTCAGTCTGTCAGTCTGTCAGTCTGTCAGTCTGTCAGTCTGTCAGTCTGTCAGTCTGTCAGGTCAGTCCTGTCAGTCTGTCAGTCTGTCAGTCTGTCAGTCTGTCAGTCTGTCAGTCTGTCAGTCTGTCAGTCTGTCAGTCTGTCAGTCTGTCAGTCTGTCAGTCTGTCAGTCTGTCAGTCTGTCAGTCTGTCAGTCTGTCAGTCTGTCAGTCTGTCAGTCTGTCAGTCTGTCAGTCTGTCAGTCTGTCAGTCTGTCAGTCTGTCAGTCTGTCAGTCTGTCAGTCTGTCAGTCTGTCAGTCTGTCAGTCTGTCAGTCTGTCAGTCTGTCAGTCTGTCAGTCTGTCAGTCTGTCAGTCTGTCAGTCTGTCAGTCTGTCAGTCTGTCAGTCTGTCAGTCTGTCAGTCTGTCAGTCTGTCAGTCTGTCAGTCTGTCAGTCTGTCAGTCTGTCAGTCTGTCAGTCTGTCAGTCTGTCAGTCTGTCAGTCTGTCAGTCTGTCAGTCTGTCAGTCTGTCAGTCTGTCAGTCTGTCAGTCTGTCAGTCTGTCAGTCTGTCAGTCTGTCAGTCTGTCAGTCTGTCAGTCTGTCAGTCTGTCAGTCTGTCAGTCTGTCAGTCTGTCAGTCTGTCAGTCTGTCAGTCTGTCAGTCTGTCAGTCTGTCAGTCTGTCAGTCTGTCAGTCTGTCAGTCTGTCAGTCTGTCAGTCTGTCAGTCTGTCAGTCTGTCAGTCTGTCAGTCTGTCAGTCTGTCAGTCTGTCAGTCTGTCAGTCTGTCAGTCTGTCAGTCTGTCAGTCTGTCAGTCTGTCAGTGTCAGTCTGTCAGTCTGTCAGTCTGTCAGTCTGTCAGTCTGTCAGTCTGTCAGTCTGTCAGTCTGTCAGTCTGTCAGTCTGTCAGTCTGTCAGTCTGTCAGTCTGTCAGTCTGTCAGTCTGTCAGTCTGTCAGTCTGTCAGTCTGTCAGTCTGTCAGTCTGTCAGTCTGTCAGTCTGTCAGTCTGTCAGTCTGTCAGTCTGTCAGTCTGTCAGTCTGTCAGTCTGTCAGTCTGTCAGTCTGTCAGTCTGTCAGTCTGTCAGTCTGTCAGTCTGTCAGTCTGTCAGTCTGTCAGTCTGTCAGTCTGTCAGTCTGTCAGTCTGTCAGTCTGTCAGTCTGTCAGTCTGTCAGTCTGTCAGTCTGTCAGTCTGTCAGTCTGTCAGTCTGTCAGTCTGTCAGTCTGTCAGTCTGTCAGTCTGTCAGTCTGTCAGTCTGTCAGTCTGTCAGTCTGTCAGTCTGTCAGTCTGTCAGTCTGTCAGTCTGTCAGTCTGTCAGTCTGTCAGTCTGTCAGTCTGTCAGTCTGTCAGTCTGTCAGTCTGTCAGTCTGTCAGTCTGTCAGTCTGTCAGTCTGTCAGTCTGTCAGTCTGTCAGTCTGTCAGTCTGTCAGTCTGTCAGTCTGTCAGTCTGTCAGTCTGTCAGTCTGTCAGTCTGTCAGTCTGTCAGTCTGTCAGTCTGTCAGTCTGTCAGTCTGTCAGTCTGTCAGTCTGTCAGTCTGTCAGTCTGTCAGTCTGTCAGTCTGTCAGTCTGTCAGTCTGTCAGTCTGTCAGTCTGTCAGTCTGTCAGTCTGTCAGTCTGTCAGTCTGTCAGTCTGTCAGTCTGTCAGTCTGTCAGTCTGTCAGTCTGTCAGTCTGTCAGTCTGTCAGTCTGTCAGTCTGTCAGTCTGTCAGTCTGTCAGTCTGTCAGTCTGTCAGTCTGTCAGTCTGTCAGTCTGTCAGTCTGTCAGTCTGTCAGTCTGTCAGTCTGTCAGTCTGTCAGTCTGTCAGTCTGTCAGTCTGTCAGTCTGTCAGTCTGTCAGTCTGTCAGTCTGTCAGTCTGTCAGTCTGTCAGTCTGTCAGTCTGTCAGTCTGTCAGTCTGTCAGTATGTCAGTCTGTGGACGTGTGGGCGATTTTTTTCTGAAATTTTGTTTTTAAATTTATATTATTAAATATTTAAAATGTTCATACCAATTTTTTTTTAGAAAAATTTTAGAAATTTATATATAAAAATTAAGTGAAATACGACTTTAAAAATACTTTTAGTCGTTTCCATTAAGAATCTTGTGCATATACTGTGATCGAACATAGGAGCAAGAACGTGCGAGCCAGTCATGCATTTTATTTTTTTAAAGCCCTGAAATGTTTAAAAATGAGTACTTAAGCACCTACGTACAATGTATATTTAAGTCTAGCTTGTGGATTTTAATCATGTAACTTAGGAGGGTAATGTATACCTATACGTACGTACGTACGTACATACCGTGAATGTCAAAAGTAAGTAACCACCCATATGGTCTGTTGAATAATATACAATATAAACAACAAATTAAAGAAAAATCGATTTCCAACAATATAAAACAAAAGCTTTATTATAGCAGTAAATAAACATAAAAATTCCATATTTTACATGTCAAAAGTAAAAAAACATCTGTTATTTCTTTAATAAATATATTCAATTAGACTTCGTTTGGCTCTCTTTAGACTTTATAACTTCTTTAAGTCTACCTGGCATGGATAAAACAAAGATATTTGTAACATCAGAACATATTTGGGACCATTCTTCAAGTAAAGCCTTTTTAAATCTTCTTTGTTCTCTTTAGTCCACTTACGAATTTGAGTGTCCAAATGATCCCATAAATGTTTATGGTGTTTAGTTTCGGCGATTGTGAGGGTGACCGAGCTGTTTTGGAGTTCTATAAAGCAACCATTCTTTAACGAGCCGCGAGGTATCCTTAGGATCATTGTCTTGTTGAAAGATCCAATTGCCTAGTCTTGCCTATTCATTATTCTTTTAACGAAGACAAGATTTCCGACCCCAGAAGCCGCCATACACCCCCACACCTTCAATGAACCTCCACCATGTTTCACCGTGTTTCTTACATTTTGTTCACTAAATTTTTTATTTAGCTTTTTAGCTTTTTTAGTTTTCAAGTACCTTTGAAATTTTCCAATGTTTTTAATTTTTCAAATTTATCAATATTTTTTTCACTGAAACAAGGTTTCTATTAACAATTTGGCCGTTTTCCCTATATGATATTCCTTTTTCTTCAAATCCCCAATAGATCTTTGCGTTTCCAAATAAATTTAATTTCACATTGATAAAAATTAATTTTGCACTACTGTTAAGTTTTTAAACACAACGCACCTTACAATCTGAAGTGATGTAAAAAGAAAGATTTACCTCCACCGCCATAACTATTAAATTTTTTTATATTTTATTAGTGACAAATGTACTAGTTTTATTTTGAATTTTTATTTTTATTTACTGCTAATAAATAAAGCCTTTGTTTTATATAATTGAAATTCCATTTATGATTATTTATTTTTATAAAATTGAATATTATTCAATGAATCATATGGTTTTTTACTCATATTTGACACTCACAGTACCTATATAATAAAATTGAAGGATGTAAGTGGTAGGTAGCTACATACATATACATAATCTTATATACATGCTTGGTGAAATATACATAATATTAATGTGATTTTTAAAGATATGTATGTACATTTAAATGTATGATAACCTACATGGTACCTATTATACTATATAATATGTATGTATTCAGTAACGTAAATAGCAACAACATGTCTGTATGTAGGACAAAAATTGAAACGCAAATTTAAAGTAGTAATGTTATTAAAATATGTGTGTAGATGGTCCGAATAATAGTTTAATTTTAAAAAAATCAATCATAAAATATATTTTTGTTTTCTTAAAAGTGTACTGCACTATTCTACGAATGCACGCATATTGTTTTATGAATTTTTTTTTTCTAACCTTTGTGTTACAACGGTACCCGTTGTTTTATTGTTTCGGCACAACATTTTTGTTTAAGCACCTATTCAATATAATGTCAAACAACTATTAAGTACGAGGTTTTGAAAAAATCAATCAAGTGTTTTTCTAAATATATTGAGCTAAACAAATTTGTTGAAACATTTTGGATTAAGTTTTGGGGAGCTTCTCCATAATAAAATTTAAAAAAAAATCAAATAAGCCGTGTTCCAGAAAATCGTGAACCATAACCATTTTTCCAAAAAGAAAAAAAAACGATTAGCAAGTACCTTTTCCCTTCATTAATCCACTAATTTTTTCAAGATTTACCTTTTTGGCATAATAAAATGTACCATTATTTTTAGTCTCAAAATATGCAAAATCCTTATGGGCAAATACCTATTACCGAAAGAACATTATTATTACCAAGATTGAAGAAAATCTATGCATGCGTTTAGGCGGTGGATTCACAGACGGACAGATAGACAGAATTGCTGGACCCAATTCATTCGGGTTCTCTATCATCGTAATGTAGGGTTTGATCAAAATCTCGAGAAAAATTTTTTTACGAATCCAAAACTTGCCATATATGTATATGCAGGTAGTATCTCGAAGTAAAAAGTTATACACATTCTTTTCAATCACAAATGCAAAAAATAATGCATTCCTAATGATGGGTATAGGTACGTATTAAATAAAATAAAATGAAAAATTTATCTCATAAACTTTATTACCTATCTACATTGGTATCATATTAGAAAAACGTACATTTTTTGCTTTAATATGGTTATGTAAGAATAAATAATATTTATACGTTAGTAGTATTTTATTTACCTCTTTAATTTTTACTCCAATACGGTTTGAACCTGAATTTAAATCACAAGCATTGTATGTATTTAAATATCTTATTTTAGGTACCTACATAAGTACATACCTACCTATCTTCAATGCCACAACACTTTTATCACACAAGAAGAGTTTATTTAAATTTATAGGAAGGTAGGTATTTAAATATTGCTTGAATTACACTCATCACAACTCAATTACTTATCTACGGACACAATTAAACTGAATTGAATATTTTTTTTTTTAAACTCAAACAAACCGGCGGACAAATTTATTTTCAAACAAATTTATTGCCGAAACGAAAAGTGCAGTATATAAAGGTCAAAAACTGTTTTTTTTAAACACAAAACGAACACACGTCAAATATTTAATCCACACATACCTAATAATACATACATATATAAATATAATAATAATAATGCCAAAACCAAAACTAGGTGGAACGGGATACAATTCTTCCAAAAATCTTTATACATGCATATGTATGTAGTTACATATGTAGGTAGATTGTCCAATTTTAAATTAATGTGAGGAAAGAAAAATACACAAAAAAAATATATTTTTTGCTCTTGCTTTAACTTTAGAAAATGTTAAGGCATATGCCTTCTACTCCCTCTTGGTTTTCAATTAGGCTATACACATTTTGCAAATGAGCCCAAGATAGTAATTCTTATAGAATCTACCAGCAGGCTCCCGGACGTTCCTCTTCATGATAGTACTATAGAAATATATATACAATAGTTATATTGGACGGCCTCTGTTCAACATTATTCGCATTTCTAATTCACTTCTTTCCTGTTCCTTGAATCATGAAAAGTCATATCGTGTTGCCACCGTTAGGGAATGATTTGGCTGGATTGGTACTGCTGACGTTGCTCCCCCCGGTAGTCTGCTTTGACAGAATAGCTTACCACAAATAATTGATGTTAAATCATTTGCAATTCCTTCAATTCGTGTAACTAATGAAGCTTGGGAATAGGTCAATTTTCCCTGGATAAGTTTATCAATTTGGTTTAGTCTAATAATGAAGGATTCTTAAAGCAATAAAATCATACTTTATATCTAACAATGTCCTAGATGTTAAAATGCATATACGTTCCATTTCATGGTCCCAGTGGTTTGTGTCAGTTAGAAGCCAGCTTCCAACAACGTTTGTATCATTAGCTGGTCTCAACAAAACATTAACACAATCGGCGACAGCCTTTTCAAATTGACAAGGTCTGAAGCAGAAGAGCATTTTCATTTTTTTTTTATAACTCATAATTCCTGGACCACACATGATCGTGTACGAACCACTATATATTGGTGTATTGCTTTTGATTTCCTTGTATGCATTAGTGACATGAATTGGAGATGTTACATCCGATCCTGTAAGAATTGCACTCTTTTCTATGTCTGATATGTTACCTCTGTGACGCAGTAGATTTTTTGTTGCTTCCTCGTCGGAAATGTTTAAAGTTGCTCCCGAAAAATGGTATTTTTCATCCATGCCTTCGCCACGCAAGAGAAAAGAGTTGGAAGAATGCATTTGAAATTCATTCAACAATTTATTTTGTTTTTATGGAGAAAAGAACTTTCAAAGCATTTTCTGCAATATATTCTACTAAATTGAAAAAGATAGACATATTTGTAATGAGATCTCAAAAATTGTGCTTTGTGAAAAAGCGAAAAAACGAATCCAAAATAATAAAAGCAGAAACGATTGCTTAGATTTTATTTTACTGAACTTGTCTATGTTTTAAGAGATTTCTAATGGCATTTTCGATTGGTTATCCAGAACTGTTCAGTGGCATTGCCACAACGACATCCTCGTCGTTTTGGGCTCTGTTTGTTGACCTGGCGGAAGAATGTTAGTGCTACCGCCTTCCTCGGCACATTATCTTCTTCCACTTCTGTCTTTCGTTTAATAGTTATCCCATTGCCGGTCCCAGTATATAAAACGGAATACATCCAGTAATATTTGAAACTGTTTCTTACTTAATGTTTTGTCAAAGCATCAACAGGTGTCATCATTACTTATGCCTTGGTTTCAGTTCCGTGCTGCTTAACAAAACTTGGAGTTTTGCCAAGCTGCGTTACCTCCATTGAAGCGTTCACTACAGTAAGTGCACTTGTTCTAACGATTGCCGTAGAATGTTTTAGAAATGGTAACAAGAGTCACCGATCTTTGTGTAACGACCATAGGTACAGGTGGAGAAATACCTACATAAGTACATACCTACCTATCTTCAATGCCACAACACTTTTATCACACAAAAAGAGTTTATTTAAATTCATAGGTAGGTAGGTATTTAAAAATTGCTTGAATTACACTCATCACAACTCAATTACTTATCTACGGACACAATTAAACTGAATTGAATATTTTTTTTTAAACTCAAACAAACCGGCGGACAAAATTATTTTCAAACACATTTATTGCCGAAACGAAAAGTGCAGTATATCAAGGTCAAAAACTGTTTTTTTTAAACACAAAACGAACACACGGCAAATATTTAATCCACACATACCTAACAATACATATATAAATATAATTATAATAATGCCAAAACCAAAACTAGGTCGAACGGGTTACAATTCTTCCAAAAATCTTTATACATGCATATGTATGTACATATGTAGGTAGATTGTCCAATTTTAAATTAATGTGAGGAAAGAAAAATACACAAACAAAAATATATTTTCTTTGCTCTTGCTTTAACTTTAGAAAATGTTAAGGCATATGCCTTCTACTCCCTCTTGGTTTTCAATTAGGCTATACACATTTTGCAAATGAGCCCAAGAAAGTAATTCTTATAGAATCTACCAGCAGGCTCCCGGACGTTCCTCTTCATGATAGTACTATAGAAATGTATATACAATAGTTATATTGGACGGCCTCTGTTCAACATTATTCGCATTCCTAATTCACTTCTTTCCTGTTCCTTGAATCATGAAAAGTCATATCGTGTTGCCAGGGAATGATTTGGCTGGATTGGTACTGCTGACGTTGCTCCCCCCGGTAGTCTGCTTTGACAGAATAGCTTACCACAAATAATTGATGTTAAATCATTTGCAATTCCTTCAATTCGTGTAACTAATGAAGCTTGGGAAAAGGTCAATTTTCCCTGGATAAGTTTATCAATTTGGTTTAGTCTAATAATAAAGGATTCTTAAAGCAATAAAATCATACTTAATATCTAACAATGTCCTAGATGTTAAAATGCATATAAATTCCCTTTCATGGTCCCAGTGGTTTGTGTCAGTTAGAAGCCAGCTTCCAACAACGTTTGTATCATTAGCTGGTCTCAACAAAACATTAACACAATCGGCGACAGCCTTTTCAAATTGACATGGTCTGAAGCAGAAGATCATTTTCATTTTTTTTGATAACTCATAATTCCTGGACCACACATAATCGTGTAAGTACCACTATATATTGGTGTATTGCTTTTGATTTCCTTGTATGCATTAGTGACATGAACTGTTAGAATTGCACTCTTTTCTATGTCTGATATGTTACCTCTGTGACGCAGTAGATTTTGTGTTGTTTCCTCGTCGGTTTAAAGTTGCTCCCGAAAAATGGTATTTTTCATCCATGTCTTCGCCACGCAAGAGAAAAGAGCTGGAAGAATGCATTTGAAATTCTTTCAACAACTTATTTTGTTTTTATGGAGAAAAGAATTTTCAAAGCATTTTCTTCAATATATTCATTTCTTTTGATTAACTAAATTGAAAAAGTTAGACATATTTGTAATGAGATCTCAAAAATTCTGCTTTGTGAAAAAGTGAAAAACCGAATCCAAAATAATAAAAGCAGAAAAGATTGCTTAGATTTTATTTTACTGAACTTGTCTATGTTTTAATAGATTTCTAATGGCATTTTCGATTGGTTATCCAGAACTGTTCAGTGGCATTGCCACAACGACATCCTCGTCGTTTTGTGTTCTATTTGTTGACCTGGCGGAAGGATGTTAGTGCTACCGCCTTCCTCGGCACATTATCTTCTTCCACTTCTGTCTTTCGTTTAATTGTTATCCTATTGCCGGTCCCAGTATATAAAACGGAATACATCCAGTATTATTTGAAACTGTTTCTTATTTGATGTGTTGTCAAAGCATCAACAGGTGTCATCATTACTTACGCCTTGGTTTCAGTTCCGTGCTGCTTAACAAAACTTGGAGTTTTGCCGAGCAGCGTTACCTCCATTGAAGCGTTCACTACAGTAAGTGCACTTGTTCTAACGATTGCCGTAGAATGTTTTAGAAATGGTAACAAGAGTCACCGATCTTTGTGTAACGACCATAGGTACAGGTGGAGAAATACCTACATAAGTACATACCTACCTATCTTCAATGCCACAACACTTTTACACACAAAAAGAGTTTATTTAAATTCATAGGTAGGTAGGTATTTAAAAATTGCTTGAATTACACTCATCACAACTCAATTACTTATCTACGGACACAATTAAACTGAATTGAATTTTTTTTTTTAAACTCAAACAAACCGGCGGACAAATTTATTTTCAAACACATTTATTGCCGAAACGAAAAGTGCAGTATATCAAGGTCAAAAACTGTTTTTTTTAAACACAAAACGAACACACGGCAAATATTTAATCCACACATACCTAATAATACATATATAAATATAATTATAATAATGCCAAAACCAAAACTAGGTCGAACGGGATACAATTCTTCCAAAAATCTTTATACATGCATATGTATGTACATATGTAGGTAGATTGTCCAATTTTAAATTAATGTGAGGAAAGAAAAATACACAAGCAAAAATATATTTTCTTTGCTCTTGCTTTAACTTTAGAAAATGTTAAGGCATATGCCTTCTACTCCCTCTTGGTTTTCAATTAGGCTATACACATTTTGCAAATGAGCCCAAGAAAGTAATTCTTATAGAATCTACCAGCAGGCTCCCGGACGTTCCTCTTCATGATAGTACTATAGAAATGTATATACAATAATTATATTGGACGGCCTCTGTTCAACATTATTCGCATTCCTAATTCACTTCTTTCCTGTTCCTTGAATCATGAAAAGTCATATCGTGTTGCCAGGGAATGATTTGACTGGATTGGTACTGCTGACGTTGCTCCCCCCGGTAGTCTACTTTGACAGAATAGCTTACCACAAATAATTGATGTTAAATCATTTGCAATTCCTTCAAATTGTGTAACTAATGAAGCTTGGGAAAAGGTCAATTTTCCCTGGATAAGTTTAGCAATTTGGTTTAGTCTAATTATAAAGGATTCTTAAAGCAATAAAATCATACTTAATATCTAACAATGTCCTAGATGTTAAAATGCATATACATTCCCTTTCATGGTCCCAGTGGTTTGTGTCAGTTAGAAGCCAGCTTCCAACAACGTTTGTATCATTAGCTGGTCTCAACAAAACATTAACACAATCGGCGACAGCCTTTTCAAATTGACATGGTCTGAAGCAGAAGAGCATTTTCATTTTTTTTGATAACTCATAATTCCTGGACCACACATAATCGTGTAAGTACCACTATATATTGGTGTATTGCTTTTGATTTCCTTGTATGCATTAGTGACATGAACTGTTAGAATTGCACTCTTTTCTATGTCTGATATGTTACCTCTGTGACGCAGTAGATTTTGTGTTGTTTCCTCGTCGGTTTAAAGTTGCTCCCGAAAAATGGTATTTTTCATCCATGTCTTCGCCAAGCAAGAGAAAAGAGCTGGAAGAATGCATTTGAAATCCTTTCAACAACTTATTTTGTTTTTATGGAGAAATATCAATCAAAATATTCATTTCTTTTGATTAACTAAATTGAAAAAGTTAGACATATTTGTAATGAGATCTCAAAAATTCTGCTTTGGGAAAAAGTGAAAAACCAAATCCAAAATAATAAAAGCAGAAAAGATTGCTTAGATTTTATTTTACTGAACTTGTCTATGTTTTAATAGATTTCTAATGGCATTTTCGATTGGTTATCCAGAACTGTTCAGTGGCATTGCCACAACGACATCCTCGTCGTTTTGTGTTCTATTTGTTGACCTGGTGGAAGAATGTTAGTGCTACCGCCTTCCTCGGCACATTATCTTCTTCCACTTCTGTCTTTCGTTTAATTGTTATCCTATTGCCGGTCCCAGTATATAAAACGGAATACATCCAGTATTATTTGAAACTGTTTCTTACTTGATGTGTTGTCAAAGCATCAACAGGTGTCATCATTACTTACGCCTTGGTTTCAGTTCCGTGCTGCTTAACAAAACTTGGAGTTTTGCCGAGCTGCGTTACCTCCATTGAAGCGTTCACTACAGTAAGTGCACATGTTCTAACGATTGCCGTAGAATTTTTTAGAAATGGTAACGAGAGTCACCGAACTTTGTGTAACGACCATAGGTACAGGTGGAGAAATATCGATCAAAGGAAACTTCTGTTTTATTACCAACGGCAACTGCGTTTTGGTACTGTAATCACAGACGATGTCGGATGTCCGACAGGCAATTGTGTAATTAAAGCTGGTTTTACATATGATTTGGGAAGATCTGCTGTGAAAGCCATCAGTATATCTTCAAAGTTAGCTCCTTCTTCAATCAGTTCGACTAAACTCAAATGCGTTATAATGACCTCACTAGCAATGCTGCTTCTTTGAAAATGAATGTTTGCAAATAAAGTTGTACAGGGCCGTAGACATAATATGCTCACACAAGCTCTTGCAACACTTAATGAGAATACGCTTCTGCTTATTTTCTTCATAAGTTCGATAGTCTTGGCAATCTTTGCTGAAGGAATTGCAAGAAGTTCGTACCATTTTTCCTTCCACGAACACACAAACGGCATTGTGTTGGCATTTCGATTTTTTGGGCGAGAATGGGCCTTTTGAGAGACGACCACAAACTGAAAACGCAATGGATTGCTCAGATGCCAGACAAGGTGGTATAGGTCTGATATTTTCTGGTAGCAGGAATTAGCATCTAGTGCCAGGATTATCCTACAATATAAACTAACATTAAATTTCTTATGAAATTAAGAATTTGTGTGAACTCTTGTCAAACAGTGTGCAATCTTTGAAACATTCACACATCTAAATATATCACTCGATTCTTATAGAAAAAACTTGTTATAAAACACATAAATATGCATTGTTTACTAAATGCTTATTTTATGAAATAATTTTCTTGTTTTTTCTTTGTACATTACACATTAAAAATAAATGTCAACCCTTACTTTTTTTACTCGGATAGACATCAAGGATGGAATTGAATTGAATTGAATTTATTGAGACCTTATAACGATAGTTACATATTTTTGATTACAATTCATTAATTTAATTTTGTTGTAATAAATACTGAATAGACTGTGCATATAATGTATTGCCTTGCTTTATCGAGTTTCTTATACTAAATGCCCCATGGCTGTCATTTATGAGATGTAGTGAATGCTCTTGCTCAGGAGCATATTTATATACATTTGAGTGTGACGATAGTCACTATAACAAAATAACTTAGAACTAAGGAATGAGAGAAACAGGTACACGTTATACCATTGTTTTTCACATTCTCAGGTACAAAAAAACACTGGTGAAAGTAAAGATACATGGTTCTATGCACAGTTGAGACAAGAAGATGGGAATCATCGGCTGTAAAACGAGGTTGCCTACAAGCTTCTCACGCACCCAACTTTCCATATAGAACGCACACATAAATTCTCATCCGTCCGCCAGCAATTTTTCTTATAATCATATTCAACTCATTCGTCCGCCAGCCACTTTTCTTATAATCTTATCCACCTCATCCGTTCGGGTATGCTCAGAAACTATTAAAACCTAAAACACTTCTTTTTTTAGTGTTAACCCCATGATTTAAATACGCCCGGTATCGAAAAGGGTAATTTAAAATTTTCAGTTTTTGTGGCATTCCCACTTAATCAATTTTTCTGGACAAACTCGAAAATTGTCTGAAAAAAATATATTTTATTCCCTCAAACAAACAATTTATTTTTAAAAAGATTTTATCTCCCTTATGCAAATCCAAATCCTAATTTTTCATTTTAAATTTATAAAAATAAAATTTAAGTTTGGTTTTTATATTTTACAGTAGTTATATAATAAACTATTAATATTTTGTGGGTTTTATTATCATATGATCTAATTCGGATTAATTTTTAACAACTAACATGTAAATAAAAAAACAACACGAAATCTTGCTTTCTACTAGCGCACAAAATATCGAAGTCTTACTGACAAATTTCAAAACGTGCACAAAATTTAACACGAGAATTGATAATTCAGCGGTCGAAGTCTAAACTTCGATTGACCAACACTCCATTGGAGTTAGACCGAGTTCAAATATTGAAGAAAGGCTGAACCACGATTTTACTACTTTATTCAGTTTCAATCAATGTCAGTGTCAATAATATTTTTTTCGAAATCAGCAAAATTACCTAATTTTGATTAATGTCATTTTCATTTCAACCAAAAATCAACAACTCATGGATTTGTTGATTCCGGACCAGTTTTCGCGTTCTTTTCGACCAAAATGATCAATTTTCTTTACCCCGGATCAAAAGCACAGAAAACGATTTTCAGAGGGATATAGGCTAGGAGCTCAAATGCAATTTTTCCGAAACGAAATAGTTTAATCACTAATTGAACGATGATCGCGCACATAAACAACTTAAAAATCAATCAACGAGATAAACCAACACACAGACAATATTTTGATTTAATCTGCGCCCAGTTACATATAGTTCGGCATGAAACAAACTGAAGAACTTATTTGGGGCGATCGTTCGATTTGTGGCAAAACACAAAATTTTAAATTGCTCGAATCGCGGACTGAATAGTTTCTGCATGTGCGCGCACTCTCATATAAGTCCATGGTATACACTTTAGCAACCAAACTGTTGCAAAACTGAAAGTTGCATGTGCGCGCCAAGCCTTAAAAGTACATAACACACAATTGCAAGCACACACTAATTTAAAGCTAAATTTACTGGAACGTCAAAGAGTTTTATTTACTCTACAGTCTACAAAATACATGCACACACATATAATTAAAAGAAAAAGTTTGTGTTGTTTTTGCAAAAATCCTTATTGGCAAAAGGAAATCGACATGAACAAAATATATGGGTCTATTCGGCGAGATCTTTTATTCTGTTATTCTGCTATTCTGTTATGAATTTTCATACAAAAGTTTAAGCTGTCAAAAAATCTTTTATGAATTATAATTTTGGTATTCTGCATGCTAAATCTGCTATGAAATCTTTTAAGAAATCTGCTATTGAGCTGTCAAAACTTCGAAATTCTCAACAAGTCTTTTATGAACTGCATTTTTGGTATTCAGCATGCCACAATCTGTTATGGAATCTTTTATGAATCATAAAAGAATAAAAGACACATTTTGGTTACTTTTATCATAAAAGATTTCAACATATGTAGTAAAAACTTTTATTTCGTGAATGAATTGTTCTTAAAAGGAGACAGATATAACAAAAAATAATTAAAATGCATAATAAAAAACTCAAATATTTAAATAATTTGAAAACTAAATTATTTCAATACACTAAAGCACAGAACACATTTGATGGATGAAACATAAGAAATTATTCGCTTATCTTGCCGATGTGCGTTTTGTACAACTTTTTATATTGGATAAAATAAATTCAGGAACTGTTATGGGCAAATTGCAAAAATTAAATATTATTTATCTACGCGAAACAAAACACGATAATTGCGCAGGTTAATATTTTCATTAGTCAGTGCCTACTGCCGAGAGTTTTTATTTACCTACTACAGCTGATAATTTGATAGCAGATTTTAGGTCTGTTCGTATAAAAGTTTCTTTTTCGAAGTTCCATAACAGACTTTTATAAAAGATCGAACTCCGGAATACCAATTATAAAATATCTTTTATGGTGGAGATCTGTTATGCATCATAACAGAAAATTCGTAGCAGAATAACAGATGTGGCAGAATAGGCCTAATAGTCTATTAAAAAATAGGCGCTACACCTAATACAGTTTTGAACACACCCCAAAACTAAATTTTTCCGATGTGAATTTTATAAACTTCGGATGATTTATATCATTTTTATTCAAGAAATTACAGTTTAGGGAGTTTATTTTTCTGTAGGAAATTTATCTTAGTTCACCGACAATTTATTTGTACAAGTTTTCTTCAATTAAAGCGACTTAAATTGAATTCCAGAAATGGGTTCATTTTTAATAAATTTAACAAACTGAAAACATCGCATACCGAAAAGGAAGTAAAATAAAATTCTCATCACAGATTTTTTATAAAAAAAATGATCTGTCAAATTGAAAAAATCTCAGCGCATTACATTTTTTTTTCTAATTCACATCTATTCATGGATAGATTGTCAAATTTATGAAAAAATGTAAACAAAAGGGTTTTGGAGGGTGAAACGTGCGAAAGATTCCCATCTATTAATTGAAGAAAACGCAAACAATATGTTTATATTATTTTTGTTTTTGTTTTAGTGGACTGTGTGGATTTAAAGCCAATTGAATGAATTTGTGACCTTTAGCCCAAAATGCGTTTCGCCCAGGTACTACAGCTGGGCTCATCAGTTAGATGCTGTAGTACCTTTCTAAGACGCATTATTTTTTGATCGATGTTTACCGACTTTAATAAAACTTACAGCGATTACTCACTGTAAATTATATTTTTCTAGGGGAATTTGGTTAGATTCATACACCTAGAATTATGTTTTGCCCGTGGTCTGGCCAGTGAATTAATTGAAGAAAACGCAAACAATATGTTTATATTGTTTTTGTTTTAGTGGACTGTGTGGATTTAAAGCCAATTGAATGAATTTGTGACCTTTAGTCCAAAATGCGTTTCGCCCAGGTACTACAGCTGGGCTCATCAGTTAGATGCTGTAGTACCTTTCTAAGACGCATTATTTTTTGATCGATGTTTACCGACTTTAATAAAACTTACAGCGATTACTCACTGTAAATTATATTTTACTAGGTGAATTTGGTTAGATTCATGCACCTAGAATTATGTTTTGCCCGTGGTCTGGCCAGTGAATTAATTGAAGAAAACGCAAACAATATGTTTATATTATTTTTGTTTTTGTTTTAGTGGACTGTGTGGATTTAAGGCCAATTGAATGACTTTGTGACCTTTAGTCCAAAATGCGTTTCGCCCAGGTACTACAGCTGGGCTCATCAGTTAGATGCTGTAGTACCTTACTAAGACGCATTATTTTTTGATCGATGTTTACCGACTTTAATAAAACTTACAACGATTACTCACTGTAAATTATATTTTTCTAGGGGAATTTGGTTAGATTCATGCACCTAGAATTATGTTTTGCCCGTGGTCTGGCCAGTGAATTAAGTGAAGAAAACGCAAACAATATGTTTATATTATTTTTGTTTTAGTGGACTGTGTGGATTTAAAGCCAATTGAATGAATTTGTGACCTTTAGTCCAAAATGCGTTTCGCCCAGGTACTACAGCTGGGCTCATCAGTTAGATGCTGTAGTACCTTTCTAAGACGCATTATTTTTTGATCGATGTTTACCGACTTTAATAAAACTTACAGCGATTACTCACTGTAAATTATATTTTTCTAGGTGAATTTGGTTAGATTCATGCACCTAGAATTATGGTTTGCCCGTGGTCTGGCCAGTGAATTAATTGAAGAAAACGCAAACAATATGTTTATATTGTTTTTGTTTTAGTGGACTGTGTGGATTTAAAGCCAATTGAATGAATTTGTGACCTTTAGTCCAAAATGCGTTTCGCCCAGGTACTACAGCTGGGCTCATCAGTTAGATGCTGTAGTACCTTACTAAGACGCATTATTTTTTGATCCATGTTTACCGACTTTAATAAAACTTACAACGATTACTCACTGTAAATTATATTTTTCTAGGGGAATTTGGTTAGATTCATGCACCTAGAATTATGTTTTGCCCGTGGTCTGGCCAGTGAATTAAGTGAAGAAAACGCAAACAATATGTTTATATTATTTTTGTTTTAGTGGACTGTGTGGATTTAAAGCCAATTGAATGAATTTGTGACCTTTAGTCCAAAATGCGTTTCGCCCAGGTACTACAGCTGGGCTCATCAGTTAGATGCTGTAGTACCTTTCTAAGACGCACTATTTTTTGGTCGATGTTTACCGACTTTAATAAAACTTACAGCGATTACTCACTGTAAATTATATTTTTCTAGGGGAATTTGGTTAGATTTATGCACCTAGAATTATGTTTTGCCCGTAGTCTGGCCAGTGAATTAATTGAAAAAAACGCAAACAATATATTTATATTATTTTTGTTTTAGTGGACTGTGTGGATTTAAAGCCAATTGAATGAATTTGTGACCTTTAGTCCAAAATGCGTTTCGCCCAGGTACTACAGCTGGGCTCATCAGTTAGATGCTGTAGTACCTTTCTAAGACGCATTATTTTTTGATCGATGTTTACCGACTTTAATAAAACTTACAGCGATTACTCACTGTAAATTATATTTTTCTAGGGGAATTTGGTTAGATTTATGCACCTAGAATTATGTTTTGCCCGTAGTCTGGCCAGTGAATTAATTGAAGAAAACGCAAACAATATGTTTATATTATTTTTGTTTTAGTGGACTGTGTGGATTTAAAGCCAATTGAATGAATTTGTGACCTTTAGTCCAAAATGCGTTTCGGCCAGGTACTACAGCTGGGCTCATCAGTTAGATGCTGTAGTACCTTTCTAAGACGCATTATTTTTTGATCGATGTTTACCGACTTTAATAAAACTTACAGCGATTACTCATTGTAAATTATATTTTTCTAGGGGAATTTGGTTAGATTCATGCACCTAGAATTATGTTTTGCCCGTGGTCTGGCCAGTGAATTAATTGAAGAAAACGCAAACAATATGTTTATATTATTTTTGTTTTTGTTTTAGTGGACTGTCTGGATTTAAAGCCAATTGAATGAATTTGTGACCTTTAGTCCAAAATGCGTTTCGCCCAGGTACTACAGCTGGGCTCATCAGTTAGATGCTGTAGTACCTTTCTAAGACGCATTATTTTTTGATCGATGTTTACCGACTTTAATAAAACTTACAGCGATTATTCACTGTAAATTATATTTTTCTAGAGGAATTTGGTTAGATTCATGCACCTAGAATTATGTTTTGCCCGTGGTCTGGCCAGTGAATTAATTGAAGAAAACGCAAACAATATGTTTATATTATTTTTGTTTTAGTGGACTGTGTGGATTTAAAGCCAATTGAATGAATTTGTGACCTTTATTCCAAAATGCGTTTCGCCCAGGTACTACAGCTGGGCTCATCAGTTAGATGCTATAGTACCTATTTAAGACGCATTATTTTTTGATCGATGTTTACCGACTTTAATAAAACTTACAACGATTACTCACTGTAAATTATATTTTTCTAGGGGAATTTGGTTAGATTCATGCACCTAGAATTATGTTTTGCCCGTGGTCTGGCCAGTGAATTAATTGAAGAAAACGCAAACAATATGTTTATATTATTTTTGTTTTTGTTTTAGTGGACTGTGTGGATTTAAAGCTAATTGAATGAATTTGTGACCTTTAGTCCAAAATGCGTTTCGCCCAGGTACTACAGCTGGGCTCATCAGTTAGATGCTGTAGTACCTTTCTAAGACGCATTATTTTTTGATCGATGTTTACCGACTTTAATAAAACTTACAGCGATTATTCACTGTAAATTATATTTTTCTAGAGGAATTTGGTTAGATTCATGCACCTAGAATTATGTTTTGCCCGTGGTCTGGCCAGTGAATTAATTGAAGAAAACGCAAACAATATGTTTATATTATTTTTGTTTTAGTGGACTGTGTGGATTTAAAGCCAATTGAATGAATTTGTGACCTTTATTCCAAAATGCGTTTCGCCCAGGTACTACAGCTGGGCTCATCAGTTAGATGCTATAGTACCTATTTAAGACGCATTATTTTTTGATCGATGTTTACCGACTTTAATAAAACTTACAACGATTACTCACTGTAAATTATATTTTTCTAGGGGAATTTGGTTAGATTCATGCACCTAGAATTATGTTTTGCCCGTGGTCTGGCCAGTGAATTAATTGAAGAAAACGCAAACAATATGTTTATATTATTTTTGTTTTTGTTTTAGTGGACTGTGTGGATTTAAAGCTAATTGAATGAATTTGTGACCTTTAGTCCAAAATGCGTTTCGCCCAGGTACTACAGCTGGGCTCATCAGTTAGATGCTGTAGTACCTTTCTAAGACGCATTATTTTTTTTATCGATGTTTACCGACTTTAATAAAACTTACAGCGATTACTCACTGTAAATTATATTTTTCTAGGTGAATTTGGTTAGATTCATGCACCTAGAATTATGTTTTGCCCGTGGTCTGGCCAGTGAATTAATTGAAGAAAACGCAAACAATATGTTTATATTATTTTTGTTTTTGTTTTAGTGGACTGTGTGGATTTAAGGCCAATTGAATTACTTTGTGACCTTTAGTCCAAAATGCGTTTCGCCCAGGTACTACAGCTGGGCTCATCAGTTAGATGCTGTAGTACCTTTCTAAGACGCATTATTTTTTGATCGATGTTTACCGACTTTAATAAAACTTACAGCGATTACTCACTGTAAATTATATTTTTCTAGGGGAATTTGGTTAGATTCATGCACCTAGAATTATCTTTTGCCCGTGGTCTGGCCAGTGAATTAATTGAAGAAAACGCAAACAATATGTTTATATTATTTTTGTTTTTGTTTTAGTTGACTGTGTGGATTTAAAGCCAATTGAATGAATTTGTGACCTTTAGTCCAAAATGCGTTTCGCCCAGGTACTACAGCTGGGCTCATCAGTTAGATGCTGTAGTACCTTTCTAAGACGCTTTATTTTTTGATCGAAGTTTACCGACTTTAATAAAACTTACAGCGATTACTCACTGTAAATTATATGTTTCTAGGGGAATTTGGTTAGATTCATGCACCTAGAATTATGTCTTACCCGTGGTCTGGCCAGTGAATTAATTGAAGAAAACGCAAACGATATGTTTATATTATTTTTGTTTTTGTTTTAGTGGACTGTGTGGATTTAAAGCCAATTGAATGAATTTGTGACCTTTCGTCCAAAATGCGTTTCGCCCAGGTACTACAGATGGGCTCATCAGTTAGATGCTGTAGTACCTTTCTAAGACGCATTATTTTTTGATCGATGTTTACCGACTTTAATAAAACTTACAGCGATTACTCACTGTAAATTATATTTTTCTAGGGGAATTTGGTAAGATTCATGCACCCAGAATTATGTTTTGCCCGTGGTCTGGCCAGTGAATTAATTGAAGAAAACGCAAACAATATGTTTATATTATATTTGTTTTTGTTTTAGTGGACTGTGTGGATTTAAAGCCAATTGAATGAATTTGTGACCTTTAGTCCAAAATGCGTTTCGCCCAGGTACTACAGCTGGGCTCATCAGTAAGATGCTGTAGTACCTTTCTAAGACGCATTATTTTTTGATCGATGTTTACCGACTTTAATAAAACTTACAGCGATTACTCACTGTAAATTATATTTTTCTAGGGGAATTTGGTTAGATTCATGCACCTAGAATTATGTTTTGCGTGGTCGTGGTCTGGCCAGTGAATTAATTGAAGAAAACGCAAACAATATGTTTATATTATTTTTGTTTTTGTTTTAGTGGACTGTGTGGATTTGAAGCCAATTGAATGAATTTGTGACCTTTAGTCCAAAATGCGTTTCGCCCAGGTACTACAGCTGGGCTCATCAGTTAGATACTGTATTACCTTTCTAAGACGCATTATTTTTTGATCGATGCTTACCGACTTTAATAAAACTTACAGCGATTACTCACTGTAAATTATATTTTTCTAGGGGAATTGGTTAGATTCATGCATCTAACCAAATTCCCCTAGAAAAATATAATTTACAGTCAGTAATCGCTGTAAGTTTTATTAAAGTCGGTAAACATCGATCAAAAAATAATGCGTCTTAGAAAGATAGTACAGCATCTAACTGATGAGCCCAGCTGTAGTACCTGGGCGAAACGCATTTTGGACTAAAGGTCACAAATTCATTCAATTGGCTTTAAATCCACACAGTCCACTAAAACAAAAACAAAAATAATATAAACATATTGTTTGCGTTTTCTTCAATTAATTCACTGGCCAGACCACTGGCAAAACATAATTCTAGGTGCATGAATCTAACCAAATTCCCCTAGAAAAATATAATTTACAGTGAGTAATCGCTGTAAGTTTTATTAAAGTCGGTAAACATCGATCAAAAAATAATGCGTCTTAGAAAGGTACTACAGCATCTAACTGATGAGCCCATCTGTAGTACCTGGGCGAAACGCATTTTGGACTAAAGGTCACAAATTCATTCAATTGGCTTTAAATCCACACAGTCCCCTAAAACAAAACCAAAAATAATATAAACATATTGTTTGCGTTTTCTTCAATTAATTCACTGGCCAGACCACGGGCAAAACATATTTCTAGGTGCATGAATCTAACCAAATTCCCCTAGAAAAATATAATTTACAGTGAGTAATCGCTGTAAGTTTTATTAAAGTCGGTAAACATCGATCAAAAAATAATGCGTCTTAGAAAGGTACTACAGCATCTAACTGATGAGCCCAGCTGTAGTACCTGGGCGAAACGCATTTTGGACTAAAGGTCACAAATTCATTCAATTGGCTTTAAATCCACACAGTCCACTAAAACAAAAACAACAATAATATAAACATATTGTTTGCGTTTTCTTCAATTAATTCACTGGCCAGACCACGGGCAAAACATAATTCTACGTGCATGAATCTAACCAAATTCCCCTAGAAAAATATAATTTACAGTGAGTAATCGCTGTAAGTTTTATTAAAGTCGGTAAACATCGATCAAAAAATAATGCGTCTTAGAAAGGTACTACAGCATCTAACTGATGAGCCCAGCTGTAGTACCTGGGCGAAACGCATTTTGGACTTAAGGTCACAAATTCATTCAATTGGCTTTAAATCCACACAGTCCACTAAAACAAAAACAAAAATAATATAAACATATTGTTTGCGTTTTCTTCAATTAATTCACTGGCCAGACCACGGGCAAAACATAATTCCAGGTGCATGAATCTAACCAAATTCCCCTAGAAAAATATAATTTACAGTGAGTAATCGCTGTAAGTTTTATTAAAGTCGGTAAACATCGATCAAAAAATAATGCGTCTTAGAAAGGTACTACAGCATCTAACTGATGAGCCCAGCTGTAGTACCTGGGCGAAACGCATTTTGGACTAAAGGTCACAAATTCATTCAATTGGCTTTAAATCCACACAGTCCACTAAAACAAAAACAACAATAATATAAACATATTGTTTGCTTTTTCTTCAATTAATTCACTGGCCAGACCACGGGCAAAACATAATTCTAGGTGCATGAATCTAACCAAATTCCCCTAGAAAAATATAATTTACAGTGAGTAATCGCTGTAAGTTTTATTAAAGGCGGTAAACATCGATCAAAAAATAATGCGTCTTAGAAAGGTACTACAGCATCTAACTGATGAGCCCAGCTGTAGTACCTGGGCGAAACGCATTTTGGACTAAAGGTCACAAATTCATTCAATTGGCTTTAAATCCACACAGCCCACTAAAACAAAAACAAAAATAATATAAACATATTGTTTGCGTTTTCTTCAATTAATTCACTGGCCAGACCACGACCACGCAAAACATAATTCTAGGTGCATGAATCTAACCAAATTCCCCTAGAAAAATATAATTTACAGTGAGTAATCGCTGTAAGTTTTATTAAAGTCGGTAAACATCGATCAAAAAATAATGCGTCTTAGAAAGGTACTACAGCATCTAACTGATGAGCCCATCTGTAGTACCTGGGCGAAACGCATTTTGGACTAAAGGTCACAAATTCATTCAATTGGCTTTAAATCCACACAGTCCACTAAAACAAAAACAAAAATAATATAAACATATTGTTTGCGTTTTCTACAATTAATTCACTGGCCAGACCACGGGCAAAACATAATTCTAGGTGCATGAATCTAACCAAATTCCCCTAGAAAAATATAATTTACAGTGAGTAATCGCTGTAAGTTTTATTAAAGTCGGTAAACATCGATCAAAAAATAATGCGTCTTAGAAAGGTACTACAGCATCTAACTGATGAGCCCAGCTGTAGTACCTGGGCGAAACGCATTTTGGACTAAAGGTCACAAATTCATTCGATTCCCATCTATTTATTTTCTCATCTGTGGTTCTATGTTTTAAAACGTGATTAGTTTCTTACTTAACATTAAATCTTGTTGGTTTGATAGAGAATTTATACATATATACATATATAGTTAGGTACAAGTATAGATATTTTTTCCATTTTATTGTATTTATATTCTTTAGGTTTTGATTGAGATGAATGATATTGTCTGATAATAAATTTTAGGATTACATACAATTTTACGGTATTGCTGATTTAAATATTACTTCTAGATAAATTTATCATAAATGAAGAATAATCTATTTGAGTATAAAATCAATGAGAATTATGTAAGCAAAGAGAGTTAATAGTTAATTATAGTGGTTAATGATTGAGGATTAGGGTAATGCGTGATGTTAGCCTTCAGCCTCGATTTTGATCTATTACGGGCTTAGTTTAGAACAGCGTAGGAACCGAGACGTCCACCGTATCGAAGTTCATTCTTGAGATATCCATCAAGGATAGGTATCTTACCAAGTCCTCAGGGATGTTCTGCGCGGGGAGGATGATGTCCTTGATGAGTTCATTGTTTGTGTTTTGTATGTTAGAGTTATATTTGTTTAGAAGAAACAATAGGTATTTTAAAAGCGGAACGATTTTTGTTAATGATTCATAGTTTATGCCTACACAATGTCTAAGTATTTTTCTTTCCAGCCTTTCAGCTTCAATGGCCAGT
This sequence comes from Philhelius pedissequus, assembly GCA_910595825.1. NCBI lineage: Eukaryota > Metazoa > Arthropoda > Insecta > Diptera > Syrphidae > Philhelius > Philhelius pedissequus. The sequence goes on along the minus strand of OU343160.1, from coordinate 229,655,052 downwards.
GAAGGGGAGATTGAGAACCAGACCGGGAAAGCGTATGCTAAAATAGGTCTTATTAATGTTTTATAAAACATGATTTTTGAGTTTTTGCTTAAGGCTTTATGTCTTAGGAACGGGGTCATTGCATTTGAGACTTTACGGGTTTTGGTTAGTATGATTCTAGCGTGTTAGTAGTATAAATAAGCGGGTTCTGGATCAGCGGCGCAGGCGGCGCAGCCTATATACTGGTCGTATGGTCTTGCTATCAAAAATAGTATCGCATGATGTTGCTTGAGAAGTGAGTTCATGGTAATCGCCATGTTGTTTAAAGATCTAAGAGAAAATAATGTTTTTTATGTAGTATGAATCATATACTAGGGGCTTAAGAATTATTCAAGTTTTTTTTTCGTTTTAAATTGTAGAAATCATATCTTGGTTGACGCATAAATTATTTTTGGGGCTACACCAGCAGCAACGGTCACATGAAGTGATTAGGAATCGTTGTGTGGGGTGTGATGCGAGGCGACGACGCGGGGCGAGGTTGTGGTGGTTGAAGGTGTTGGGAAGTAAATTAAGAAAAGGAAAAATTGGATGATAAGGTGTGATGCTAACGTTTGGGATAATATAAAAAAAAGTTGTTTGGGAAGTAAATTAAGAAAAGGAAAAAAAATGTTTGGGATAATATAAAAAAAAAGTTGAATAAATTACGTATGTGGTTAGGAGGTAGTGTGTCATTGAATATTATATAAATGTAGGGCAATGAACTGATTAGGTTGCAATGCGTGCTGGGCGGGTGTGATGCGGGCGGGTGCGATGCGGGCGGGTGCGATGCATGGCGGCGGCGGCGGTGCAGATTACTAGTACAACCAGAACATGAGATAGAATTTAAGCTGTATTAGAAATGGTGAGAGCATATCTTATATTTTTGCTAGCGAAAGAAAAAAAATGCTACGAAAGAAAAAATGATGATCGAACTGTGCATTTTTAATTTGCATTTATAATTGATTGGTTGGATGGGGAGAGTACGATAACTTTGGCGCCAAGATATAATAACGGTTTTTGGTAGAGGGGCTTAATACAAGCATTTTTTACTATAGAAGGGGGGTCTATCTCCCCTCGCTTAGGCGGGAGGGGCAATTTTAGAAAAAATTACTTAAAATCTTTAAACAAAATATTAAAAAAGAACGGCAACACTTACAGTTATAAATTATACCTTTTTCAAAAGTCAGAACTCTGCAATTTATAATTAATTTTAAATAAAGTTGTTTTTGTCAATAGTTTTTAAATAATTGACTTCAAAGTAAAAATTTATGAAAAAAAAGTTACAAAAATCACTTTGAATATTATTTTTCTCATGATTATGGATATCGATAAAAAAATAATTGATGTAGTTAAATGCTCCAATTATTTTTTTATTAAACACAGAAAACTACTTCTTTTTATGTCTTCTAGTTTTTAAGATATGTAATTGAAAAATAGTAAAACTATACTTTTTCTTTAAACCCAAAAGATTCTTTAATTTTAAAGAAACTTTGCATATAATAAAATTTTCACCCTCCCCAAAGCCTATAGTGAGCCCAAGCACGGGGGTTGCAGGGGGGAGCATGCCCCCCTTAGGCATCTCACTGTTTGCATCGTAAATTTCATATATACCTTCGTGATTTTATTACAGTTAATGCGGTTATTTACCAACCGAACTTTGCACTTTTTGAATTTTCCACGGTCATTAAAATATCACAACACAGAGGTGGAGTAGACGTTTTGGAGGGAATTAACCCGATTTCTTCTAAAAACGCGATACTTTTTTCGTTTGTTGACACCAAATTCTCAAACGAACAAAAAATCGAAAAATTATTTAATTTTGGGTGAAGAAGTGGATGCTTAGCCGACATTCTTAAAAAGGAAACACTACTCTTTCAAACGTTAAATGAAGAATGGCTTTGGTAAACAATAACCTGCACCAAACCTGTATAAAAAAAAAACGGTACAGACATCGAATGCTTGCTCTTGTTTTTTATGATCTAACTATATACATACTTTTTACTATGGCTGCATTATATGTGTGTACATAGTTATATGCATATCTAAGTATGACACAAACATATGTGCATATTAAGAAACTATGAGAATTTGCTGCCGTTGTGTTGTCGTAAAGGTAATGCAATAAATTTTCATGCTCAAATATATTAAATGTTAAAGTTTTGGCCAAGTACCTAACCGGATATTTAGAAAAAAGAGATTGAAATGGACATGACATATGTACATACGTTTATGTATATAATATCAATTATTTTTTTTAATCCAGATTCTTTAAATGCAAAAGAAACCTTACATGTACCCGTCTGATACAAAATTATTTTTTTTTGTTTTTTAATTTTCTCAAAAACTAGAAAACATAGAAACAAATAGTTTTCAGTGTTTGATTAAAAAATAATTGGAACAGTTAACTCCATCAATTACTTCTTTACTTAAAATTTATTATAAATTGTAGAGTTCTGACTTTTGAAAAAGGTATAATTTATAACTGTAAGTGTTGCCGTTCTTTTTTAATATTTTTTTAAAGATTTTAAGTAAATTTTTATAAAATTGCCCCTCCCGCCTAAACAAAGGGAGATAGACCGCCCCTCACATAGTAAAAAATGCTTGCACTAAGCCCCTCTACCAAAAACCGTTATTATATCTTGGCGCCAAAGTTATCGTACTCGTGCCGGTTGGATCAACGTAGATTAGATTTCTACCTTCGTAGAGGGTGAGACAACAACCACAAGACCAACAACAACAACAACAGCAGCAACAACAACAACAACAACAGCAACAAAATCTGTAAACAAAATTTTCAATGAAAAAAAAATAAATTGTTTTTTTTTTAATTTTATTTAAAAAAATTTTGCAAATGTTTAAATATGAGTAGCTTAGCTCAACAATATATTGGCCAGCTTAATAATTATTTCGGGAGGAGGTTTAACATCAAACCCCCCGAAATTGCTAGGTGGTATAAACCATCCACCAGCTTAGCTATTGCTATTAGGTGTTCTAATGATGTATCCTCACTCATCTGACTCCAAATAAAAGTCTGCAGACTTTGATGTTCCCAGCATATCTTCTCGAAATCTTCCAAGTATAATTTTATTAATTGTAAAGAAGCCATTTTTGTAATCTTCCTTCTACAACTTGAAATTATGTTTTGGAGGAATACAAAATTTGTTGGTCTTTTTATACATTTTTTTTTTTTCATTTAAACATAAACCTAAGCCCCCTAAATATATATATGGTTTTCCATATAAGGAACAATTTTTTGATAACTATGAGGAAAACCACCAAGGAATGTGGTTTTTATTTTTTCGGACACTAATCATATTAGTCGGTTGAATTTAGGTTTTTTTTTTATTTTAACTGTGGGAATGATAAAGACTAAGGAAAATGATAATTCCAGAAATCCCTATCATATCAGTTGGTTGAATTTAGGTTTTTTTTTTTTAATTTTAACTGTGGGAATGATAAAGACTAATAACTATGTCATCTATAATTAGAATTTGTGGTTAGACATGAGAAACTTAAAGAAATCCATTTCATTTACATTGTTACTAGAATGATAAAATTGTATAAATAGAGTGTATTTTTCTTTTAATTTTCATTATAGTCTTACGTGTTAAACTTTCAGTATCTAATTATTAAAAAAAAAAAAAAAAAAAAAAGGAAAATGGAATTGTTTCTACAAAAAATTAATAAATATATCTGTGAAAAGCCCCTGCTCCCTTTAAAGGACTTAGGATCAACACCGGAAACAATTTTAGAAGCTAAAGTGTGTAATACAAAGTTCGGGCCAAGAGTCCTCATAGAAATTGAGAACTATGAAATATTCTTAAGTGAGAGGTTTAAGAATCTAAATATGGAAGAAATCCAAAAATTGGTGGGAATGCGGATTATGAAAGGACACGACGGAGTTAAATTCCTTCCACCTATAGGAATGAGGATTATGGTGGAAGATGATAGAGTTGAGTTCCTTGCACCACAACAGGCTGAATGTTCTAGTAAGAGAAAATCAGCTGTAATTACTCAACAAGATAAAGAAGAAGATGATGACATTTTTCTCTTCTCACAAAAAACGTCAATGTTTTTAGAAAAAAAAAGAAAAAGAGTAATAAAATAATTTCAACATTGAAAATTGTTTTTTTTTTTTCATTTATTTTTATAGCTTTGTTTATCTTCTCTTCTTTGTATTATGGTTTTTCTTTATTGAATATAAATCTGATGTTGAATTACTGAATTTCAAAACAATGAAGCAAACATACCAAATGAATATCTCTTAAGAAAAAGAAAACATGTATAAATTTACTTATCAATAAAGTTTTATTTTCAAACAAAAATTATAAAAGATATGTTTTATTTATTGTCTTTGGGAATAGGTATCCAAGAGTTGTGATCTGATGAGAAACCAAGCCATTTCACAAATATTTTATCTTGTTTTCTTTGAAGTACTTTCTCGATTAAATATGTATCGGGGAACTTAGTTTTTTGTAGTTCGAGTTCGTAAAATCCTCCTTTAATAGGATGCCCTTGATAGTCTTCCAATAGGTATGTTATCGGATTTATATGATGTACTTTGATTATCTTAAATATTTCAGTAGTCCAATTTGGTGTGTATCCTTTCTCAAATATATGTTTATATTTACTAATTCTGACTGAATCCCCAATTTTAAATTTTGGAGTAATATTAATTTTAACATGATTATAAATTTTGGATAGTAACATTTTTTCGTTTGTAGTATCAACTTGAGATGGTTTCATCTTTATTGTGCGATGTTTAGAATTATTGTAGGTGTTTGTCAGCTGTTCTATAATATCAAACCAACGATATGATCCATTCAAACTGAATTCTTTCCACATATAGGCTTTCAAAGTGCGATTAAATCGTTCAACAATCGAAGCTTTAAGAACACTAAATGTAGAATAGTGCTTGATTTTAAATTGTTTCATAAGTTTTTGAAAAGATGTATTAAAAAATTCTTTTCCATCATCTGTTTGTAAATTTTTTGGGTGACGACCTTTATTTAGTATATCCCTCATAGCCAGAGTGACATTCACTCCTGTTTTATTTTTAATAGGAACCGTCCAAAAAATTTTGAAAATGTATCAATAACTGTGAGAAGATATCGATAATTATCATTTTCAGGTGAATATACAATCATCTCAACAAGATCAGCTTGCCATAAATAATCTAAGCCCTTAATAATAACTCGTCTTTTTGGAAAATTCCTTCGAGCAGGTTTATGTAGTTCTTCAACAACGTTTCTTTGACTCATCTTTTTTATTGAATGATAAAAAACAATATGTTTATTCTTTTTATGTATATATATATGTTTATTTATTTAAGACATTTAATATAATAATTACAAGGTTTGCTTTCACTATTTTAATCTTTTGTATAGAGCCATTAATTTTTTAATTCTCAACATTCTATTTTCAAGCATGTAGCATGCACATGTATCTGGTCCATCTTGACATAGGTTTGAAGACCACGAGCATTTATTAAAATGGCATCCATGCTGTGAAATTGTAGTGGATACATTCATGAATTTTTTAAAGAAGATTATACTATTTAAAATCTCCTGATAATGTTCTTCCAATAATTGATGTTGATTAGTTTTCAAAAACTGTAAAATTTCATCACGAATTAATGTATAATCTATGTTAGACATAATGAATGAAAGAATGTGTTGTCACACTGCAGAGTTAAGTTAAAGACTAAAGCTTTGATAATGGTTGATTATTTAAATATTGATGTTCAGTCTTCTCCGTTAATAGCTTATCAAATTTTTCAATAACTTCATTATCAATGTATTTTCTAATTCGTTCGTATAATTCATCAACATATTTTTTGGTGGTGGAGTCCCCCTCTTCTTCGGGAATGTGAATATTGGTCAATCGTTTAAAGCTTATATCGTAATCACCGCTTTCTGTTTTTAAAAAACCTTCACCGGCTGGACCCTGTTCCCCCTGTTTTCCTCTTGGTCCTCTGAGTGGGGCTCTATTTGTGAAACGACCAAATTTATCAACACTCATCTTTTCTTTTTTTTTTATTCGATAATATTAGCTTCTTTAAGTTCTTCAATGATTGAAATAATTTCGTTATAGTGATTATTATTTCCAGCTTGTTGTGAAGCAATTAGAAGTCTTATTCGATCTAAAAGTTCATTAGAAATATCCCAAAATATATAGTCTTTTTTCAATTTTGATAGCTGTAATAAACCACTTCCGGTTGGTGTTTGTATGGGTGAAGATAATGAATTATTCGAAGTATTTTTTGTTACTCCAAATAATTTACTTATAATGTTCTTATACTTATATCCTCGATTACCATGTACTTGTTTTTGAGAATTATGATCAATTCTATGTGCATTGGTGAGAGATAGTATGATCTTATAGTTTTTTAAATCTTCATCTGTATAAATATTTTTATTAGGGTTTTTCTTAAATATAAGCTCATATAATCCATTTGTACCCTCAAAGGTTTTATCTCTAATTTCAATATCGTTTCCGAGAATATTAAACTCAGCATTACCTATGTACCATTTTTCATCTTTTGAATGTATACCATATGTTTTATCAAGAGTGTTGGAATTATTTATAAATAAATCCACATATTTTTTAGGTGTGTCATGAAATTCTTCTTTTGATAATTGCTCCGCAAAGTTGCGATGATGATTAATTTGATAGTTTGAGCGTTTCTTTGTTCTTTTTGGTGTATTTCTACTATTATCATTATCATCAGTAAAATTTGGTGAGTCATCAATAGAAGACTTGGGGGTGGTGAATTCATCAGGATGGTGAAGTTGTTCCGAATTGACTTTTATTTTCTTTGAAGGGATTCCACTAAGATTATTTTTATCTTGTGTACTAATTGATTTTTTAACCAGCTCGTTTAGGGGTGTTGTAAGTGGTTTAAAAGTTTCCTCAATTTGAGTTTCGTAAGCTTCTCTACCTGTCTTAAGAGCTTTATATTTCTTTCGCAGAGCATCTGTAGTTCTAATTAGTTCTTTTGTTAGTTTTACATCTATATTCATCATCATGTAAAATTTATTTTTTCTTACAGAGGCAGGCTGTTAATAAATTTCGTAGTTGATGAAAGAAGCGTTCAAAAGGTCTTAAACTGAATTTGATATTAAGATAACTGATCTTAACTGATGAATACTGAGTCTCAAACTGATCTGAACTGCATTTTACTGCTATTATCTGCTCACTGAACTGCTCTGTACTGTTCTCATAGAACATTACTATACATATGATGTGAAATTGAAAATGTTATCTGCTTTATAACTGAAGAAAACATTCAAAGCCTTTCCTATAACGACCTTCATTCAAAGGAATATCCTTATCAATTACCATAAATCTATAATTTGTATTCCAACATTCTGCACAGACCTTTTGGAATGTATTAAATGTCATATCTGAATTAATATGATCATTATATATATGTTTAAGGTTCATATCATTCTGTTTGAAGATAATGGGGAAATTTGCGTTATGTCGAATTAAGTGTTTGGGTATTCTCGTATAAGTTTGACATAAGTAAAAACTATCAATATGATGATGCCGCCCCATGCTAAAGTATACTCGAACTGTGTCTTGTTTTTCACAGGCAATGTCGTCAAAAATAAATATAGAATTCGGTTTAGCCTTTTCGGGTGGAATAACATCACTGTTATTGGCAAAAGTGAAGAAACCCATATTTTTTATAGGTTTTATAGCTTTTCGTAAAAACTCATACTTTGGTTGATGTAGAGATTTAGAATATATATAAATATTTTCAAATTTTAATCCATTGGGATGTTGCAACAAACTCATCATAACGTTAGTTTTTCCACAGTTTGAGGGACCCGTAATTAAACCCCGTATAATATTAGGGAATAGTTTGCCATGTTTTTTTCTTTCAATATTTTTAGTCAACTCCATATTTTTTACTGGTAGCTGATACTGTTGTTTAACGAATCGCATTGTCATAAAAACTAAATGATTTCCTATAAATTCAAAGTTTATATTCAAAAGTATCATTTTGCTTTAAACCATTCTAACGTAAAGATTATTATATAAAATGATCGATTATTCGAAAAAGTCTATCACTCGACAAAACATTGTGAAAGGAGAAGGTTTATTAAATTCTTTAATAAACAATCTTCCTATTGAACTACATTTACCAGGCTATCAATATTGTGGACCAGGAACAAAACTTGAAAAACGTTTAGCTCAAGGAGATCCGGGGGTTAATTTGCTTGATCAAGCATGCAAACAACACGATATATCTTATTCAAAATTTAAAAATACAGCTGATCGACACATCGCCGATAAGATATTAACCGAAAAAGCTTGGCAGCGAGTTAAATCTAAAGACGTTAGTATAGCTGAGCGAGCAAATGCGCTACTGGTTACCAATATCATGAAGACAAAAACAAAATTTGGAATGGGTTGTTCTAAGAATGTAGATAAAAAGGCTAAGGATAAAATGGCTAAAAATAAAAAGATTAAAACATATAATAAGACTAAACCGCTTTCTTTTAGAAAAGTAATGAAAGTTATTGGAAATAATATTAAACATAGAAAGCCAATTAATCTGGAAAAAGCTATCAAAATAGCCATATCATCTGCTAAGAAAACAGTTAGAAAAAACAGTAATAACATTAAGACACCCAGAGTTATTTCTGTACCGAAAATTGGTGGTGTAATTCCATTTCTTGTACCCTTGTTTGCTGGACTTTCAGCTCTTGGGGCTTTAACAGGAGGCGCTGCAGGAGTAGCAAAGGCTGTCAATGATATTAGCATAGCTAAAAACGATTTAGAGGAGAAAAAACGTCATAATCAACAAATAGAATCCACTGCAGTAGGTCAGGGTCTATACCTTAAACCTTATAGGAAAGGGCTTGGACTTTATTTAAATCCACAGTCAAAAAACTTCTAAGCTCACTACCCAATCGTGCATTAAATGAAATAGATTTGAGAAATTTCACAAAGAAATTAATTCCAAATTTTCGGGGAGTTTTCATGAGAGATAATTTACCAAAAAGAAAACCGTCGAAAAATGAGTGTGGAATTGTAAATCTGGATTCCTCAAACGGCCCCGGTACACATTGGGTAGCGTACAAAAAAAAGATGATTATATTGAATATTTTGATAGCTTTGGAAATCTTCAACCTCCTATTGAAATTATTAACTATTTAGGCGAAAAAATTAATTATAATTATACAAAATATCAAAACTATAACTCATTTAATTGTGGTCATTTATGTCTAAGATTTGTATATGATTGTTATTTTCAATTAAATAAATAAAGACTTTTATATACATATGGTTTCATTGTATTATTTATCATCATGGCGATGACACTTACACTAAGCGGTTGTACCTCTATTCTATCAGCTGAATATTTTCCACCTTTAAATTTAGATCAAGACTATGTTTGTGGATTGGTTGATTTTCAGACTTATAACTCTATACCAAATGTTCATGAGAATAATAATCTGTTTCATGTTGGAGAGTTTAAAATCGAAATCCCTACAGGCTCGTATGAAATTGATGCAATCGCTTCATATATATCAGAAGTATTATTTACAAAAAATTTTGTCGTTAATGTTACAATGCAAGCAAATAATAACACAATGGAATGTGATATTGAATCTAATGAGACAATTTATTTCAATAAGGATAGAACTATTGGAAAATTATTAGGCTTCAGTAAACGTGTTCTCAACGCTGGGGAGACTCACTCATCTGACTTACCCATAGATATAAACAAAGTAAATGTAATACGAATCGAGTGTAACATCATTACTGGTTCTTATTTTAATAACACTCCTGTGCATACAATTCATGAATTTTCACCAGAAGCAGGATCAGGCTATAAAATCATAGAGGTTCCAAAAAATGTTATCTTACTTACTTACTTAAGGTGGCGCTACAGTCCGGGGTGGACCAGGGCCTCAACCAACAAGCTTCTTCCAGTCGGCTCGGTTTCCAGCTATCTGTCTCCAGTTTCGCACTCCAAGTTGGTTGAGATCCTCTTCCACTTGCGTGCGCCACCTTTTACGCTGTCCACCTCTACTGCGCTGTCCCACGGGGCAGGATTCGAAGACTTTCCGGGCCGGAGCATTGGTGTCCATTCGCTCTAGGTGACCCAGCCATCTCAGTCGTTGGCTTTTCAATTTTGTGACTAGGTCGTTATCGCTGTACAGCCCGTATAGTTCGTTGTTGTATCGTCTTCTCCATTCCCCATCTATGCAGACGGGACCAAAAATCACCCGGAGAATTTTCCTCTCGAAACAACCTAACGCGTTCTGATCCACCGTTAACATTGTCCATGTCTCTGCACCATACATCAGGACTGGGATGATGAGCGTTTTATATATGGACAGCTTAGTTGCTCGAGAGAGGGCTTTGCTTCTCAATTGCCTTCTTAGTCCAAAGAAACAGCGGTTGGCAAGAGTAATTCTGCGTTTGATCTCAGCACTGGTATCATTCGCTGAGTTTATAGCGGATCCTAGGTATACAAAGTCTCTGACCACTTCAAAATTATAGCTGTCTATAGTGACGTTCTGTCCGAGACGCCGGTGCTGGGTGTCCTTTCTTGTTGACAGCATATATTTTGTTTTGCTCCCGTTCACTGTTAAACCCATCTTCTTGGCTTCCTTCTCAATACTCACGAAAGCACCATTGACATCACGCTTTGTTCGCCCGATTATGTCAATGTCGTCAGCGTTAGCGAGTAATTTTACGGACTTTTGAAAGATTGTGCCTCTAGTGTTGACGTGAGAGTTTTGCACTATTCTTTCAAGAATGATGTTAAAGAAGTCGCATGACAGCACGTCGCCCTGTCTAAAACCTTTTTTGGCATCAATGGTGTCTGTGAGGTCTTTGCCGATCTTGACGGAGCAGCGTGCATTCTCCATCGTCATCCTGCATAAACGAACGAGTTTGGTAGGGATGCCAAAACTAGACATGGCTCTATATAGCTCGTCTCTGTAGATGCTGTCATACGCGGCCTTGAAATCGATAAAAAGGTGGTGAGTATCGATTTGAAATTCCTGGGTTTTTTCCAAGATCTGCCGTAGTGAGAATATTTGGTCGATAGTGGACTTCCCTGGCCTAAAGCCACACGGATAAGGACCTATCAGGTTGTTGACGAAAGGCTTTAGGCGCTCACAAAGTACGGCAGAGAAGATCTTGTAGGCGGTATTAAGAAGACTGATGCCTCTGTAGTTGGTGCAGGCCAAAGGATCGCCTTTCTTGAGGATCGGGCAAACAATGCTGAGGTTCCATTCATCGGGCATGCTTTCCTCCGACCATATTTTGTAGATGAGCTGGTGCATACTCCTTACCAGTTCATCGCCAGCCGCTTTGAATAACTCGGCCGCAAGACCATCAGCTCCAGCAGCTTTGTTGGACTTAAGTTTAGATATAGCTATCTTTACTTCGTCGAGATCGGGTGGACGGTATTGTTGGCCTACGTCGTCCAGGTTGAATGGTACAGTCTGCACAATAGCGGGATTCGGTTCGACATCGCCGTTATACAATTTGCAGAAATAATTTTTCCATATCCTCAGCACCGACTGCGATTCTACCACGATGTTCCCTTGATCATCCTTGCAGGTTTCGGTTCGGGACTTGTACCCCAGGGAGATTCTTTTTACTTTTTGGTAAAACTTCCGAATTTCATTCCTGCAATGGCATTCCTCTATTTCCTCGATCACCCGCTTTCCATGCTCTTTCTTTTTCCTTCTTAGAAGCTTGTGTTCCTCTCTTCTCTTCTGCTGGTAGAGCTCGCGAGCAGCTCTAGTTCTTCTATACAGCGCCGCTTTGTATGCCTGTTGTTTGGCTGTGTGTACTTGCCGGCATTCTTCATCGAACAAGGGGTTTCGCTGTGGTAGTCGTGCGAGGCCAAGCACGTTAGAGGCGGTATCTCTGATTGCTTCCTGGCATCTCTTCCACTGGTCTTCGATACTTGCAGTTGGCAGCAAAGGACGATTTAAGAGGGCGTGAGAGACTTGATCGGAAAAGGACCTTGTGATTTCCTGCGACTGTAGCCGTCCGACGTCAAATTTTCTCACAGTATTTTCCCGTTTTGCTTTTGGTCTGGATATCCTTAGCATTACCTTGGCTACAACGAGGTAGTGGTCCGAGTCCACGTTTGCTCCTCGGAACGTTCGTACATCCTTGATACTGGAGGAGTGCCTTGCGTCGATCGCAATATGGTCAATCTGGTTGGCGGTTGATTGACCAGGAATTCGCCATGTCCCTTTGTGTATATCGAGATGCGGGAACTGCGTACTGGCTACCACAACGTTTCGCCCCGCAGCAAAGTCGATTAGCCTGAGTCCGTTATCGGAGGTGGTGTCGTGCAGGCTATATTTTCCGATTGTGCCACCAAAGACGTTTTCTCTTCCCAGTTTGGCATTAAAATAGCCTAAGACAATTTTAATGTCATAACTAGGGCATTGCTCATACGTCTTGTCCAGGAGCTCGTAGAACTCGTCCTTGGTGTCGTCATCTTTCTCCTCTGTGGGGGCATGCGCGCATATGAGGCTGATGTTGGCGAATTTAGCCTTGATGCGAATTGTCGTGAAGCGCTCGTTCACACAGTTGAAACTCAAGACTTCTTGTCTAAGTCTTCCTCTAACGACGAATCCACACCCAAAAAGGCGTTGCCCTTGTGGTCGATAGCAGTCACCATAGTAGATATCGCAGTTTTTCAATTTTCGTTTGCCCGGCCCATCCCATCGCACTTCTTGGATGGCGGTGATGTCTGCTTTGTAGCAGCCTAGGGCCTCCGCTAAATGTTCGGCTGCACGTGGTCTATAAAGAGACAGAACATTCCACGTACAAATCCGAAGTTCGTTGTCCTTATTTCGTTTGCAGGGTTCGTCAACAGTAAATCCGTCCGTATCCGAGGCTTGTTGTTGCTTCAGAACTAAAAGTTGCTTTACGTGGCCGGGAAGTCACCCCGACGGCACGACCCCCAACCTGGAGGACCAGACCTTTACAATTTAACTCCAAGGGCGGGGAGCCGGATTCACCGCTCCTTATAGGCCTGAGCTCCGAATATGTCGTAGTAGCCCGTATAAGGTGTTCACTAAGTAGTTCAGCCTCACTGGAACTGTAGACGCCACCGTTGATTCCATCTGGGGAATTCTTCCGCTGTCGTCTTGTAGAGGGAAAAGTGCCTTAGTGGGAACACTCTTCTCGGTTTCTGTCCTCAGTGCTGTTGATGGCACCGTTGATTCTCTGTGGTGAATTCATCCGCCGCACACCATCCTTCTGATAGGCTCGTCCAAGACTTGAGCCCAGTTATACAGCCAGTCATTTCCGACAGAAGATTATAGTGTTGCTATTTTTGTCTTTTGTTCAACACTCGCGCTTATTAGTTTAGCAAGTCAAGTTCGGATGAACGGGACCAGTATCCGATGGTTACCACTTGGAGGTAAAATAAGCACAATTGGCGCGTAGTATTCGTTGTATCACTGGACGTCGCCATGTTGACGCCAATCAGTGACTTCCCGCGTCCTACAACGCCCAACCATCTAAAAATGTTATCTATTTACCAGTGAATGTTAAACGAGTAAGTACTATAACTTTAAAACTTGTGGACCAGGACGGTGATCTAATAAATTTTCGAGGAGAAAGAATAACAGCACGATTACATTTAACTCCAAATCGAAAGAATGTTAATATATAATAATAATTATTTAACAGATATCAATACTACTCATTCAAGTAGTTCTACTCGAACATCAAAACTGACAACACATAAGTTATCTTCTGAAAATAAATCTTATCTTCTTTCCCTAGGATTTAAACTAAAATAAAAAAATGACTGATATATTGGATATTACTAATGGCGCAAACTATGATAATAGTATATCCAAGTTTGAATACCACAGCTACTCACCATTTCTTCAGTCATTCAATCCGAGTGATGAAATACGCATACCCATACAACAACAGGATTTATGTATATTACCCTGTGAAAGTTACATTTATATAGAACGAGGTCTGACTAAAGAAGATGGAACTGTTTCAACAAGAAAATTAATTAATAATGCAATAGCTTTTCTATTTGAGGAAATACATTATGAATTAAATGGTGTAGACATTGAAAACAATAAAAACGTTGGAATCACATCGACCTTGAAAAATTATATATCTTTAAATGAGAATGAGGGAAATAAATTTGTGCGTGTGTACGAAAGCCTAACAAAAAACAACCATGCAATTTTTCGTAAAGCAAATGAACTCAGGAGGAAGGGGATTTTGCACTCAGTGTTTACTAGACGAGGGCGAGTATACGTTAGACAAACTAATGAGGAAAACAAAAAGCCTATCTGTATCACAGGCATGAACTCTTTTGAGGTATTTTGCTCTATGGTAAATAATAATAATTCTACAACTGTTACCGTTGGTTCTGATGATGTTGTTGTTGCCTCTGCTGCTGTTGGTTCTGCTGACGTTGTTGTTGCTTCTGCTGTGGGTGGTCATGAGTTTGTTGCTGTCACTGCTGGCTCATCTGTTCTTGATGGAGTTGCCGATGCTGTTACTTTTGCTACCGATGCTGTTGCTGATTAAACGTATGATTTATGAGTAGAATTTTAGTAGTTTTGTCTTTTATAAATCTATGCATTATATTTGTAAATTTGTTTCTTTTAATTGAATTTCTTATATATATAGCTTATTAGGTATAATGAATTAAAAATGTACTTGTATAAACTTTTAGTGATAACCTTACATTTAAAAAGATCTTATTTTAATATTTTTATTGTTATTATTCTTAGTTCCTATGAATTCGTTTCTAATTTTGGTGTTGTAGTGCAAATTTGTTCCTCCTTTTTGTTGGTGGTGATGGTTGTGCTTAGGTATCTGTCTAATTATTATGGTTATTGGTATAGATCCTGATAGCGTGAGATGCGTTCTGAATGCGCTGTGTGGTGCGTTTGGTGATGGCCTCAGTATTTGCTGTTTGAATGCTGAGAGTATTAGGGCTAAATATACAATTTTGTATCAGATGTTTAGTACATCTAAGTTGGATGTTATTATGGTGTCTGAATCATGGTTAAATTCTAGCATTTCTAATGCATTAGTGGCTATACCTGGTTTCAACTTGTACAGGAGCGACCGTGAAGATAGGGTTGGGGGTGATGTTTGTATGTATATTCGTGAACATATATCAGCTTCTGCTGTTTTTGAATCTAATAAATCTAATATTGATTTTATTTGTGTTGAAGTTAGGAATGCTGTTTAAAAATGCTTACTTGTAGCTATTTATAGTCCACCCAATATGTTTAAAGAGGAAAACTTGTGTGAATTGAGTGAAACTTTGATGAATCTGTGTCCGAAGTACAATAACATTCTGATTCTGGTGACTTCAACGTAAATATCTTGAACAACAACAGTTCTACGCGCTTATTACATCATTTCTGTGATATTTTCGGTCTTTCTGTTGTTAATATTCGGTGGCCAACTTGTTTCAAATCAGAAGTGAACCCTCTTTATTAGACATGTTTTTGACCAGCTCTAGACACAGAATTCTGTGAAATGATCAAAGACCAACTTCCGACTTCATACATGATTTCATTTTTTGCTCTTTTCAGTTTGATGTTGATATGAGAAATACCACTCGAACTTTGAGCTATAGGTCGTACCGTGATTTTAATTTTGAAAATTTAAGGGCGAATTTTACTAGCTTGGAGTGGAATGAAATTTATTTTTCTCCGGATGTGAATGTTAAAGTTACAGTATTTAACAACCTACTAACTCGGCTATATGATAACTATGTCCCGTTAGTCACTATGGAATTAAAGGTAAATAGATGTCCCTGGTTTAACAACAATATCAAGTACCTGATAAGGGAAAGGGAGCGTTTCTTCAGGAGATATAAGTGTAATCCTTCTGAATTCAATAAAAGACAGTTTTTATTTTCTCGAAATAGAGTAAATTCTAGTATCCGCAACTCTAAGCGTGCATACCTTCAACGGAAACTTGACCCGTCTCTTAGCTCTAAAGAACTTTGGAGTAACTTGAAAGGACTTGGAGTAAAAGAAGACAAAAACAAAAGTAAATGCCTTTTTAGTCCGGAAGTGATGTCTAATATTCTGATTCCGACCTTGTCAAGTTCATATATCCCCCAGAATTTTTTATTATGCCTGAGAGTGATAACTCTTTTTCATTTGATTGCATCAATGCTAACGAGTTGTACCACTCTGTCAGATCGGTAAAATCGAATGCGATAGGTCCTGATGAAATATCGCCAAAGTTCTTGAAACTCATACTTCCCATTGTAAGTAAATATTTAATCCATATTTTTAACTTTTGCATTTATAGCGGTGAATTTCCTGATGCGTGGAAAAGTGCCAGTATTATACCAGTTCCCAAAAAATCAAACCCTTCTATCCCTTCTGAGTACAGGCCCATTAGCATCCTATCCTATCCATGCAAGTTATTTGAAAAAATAATGCATGCTCAAATCCAAAACTACCTCAATGAACACGGATTGCTTTCAAAGTGGCAATCTGGATTCCGAAATAAGCACAGTTGTGAATCTGCAGCAATAAAAGTTACTTCAGATATCCGCTTTGCACTTGATTCTGGCAAATTTGGTGTCATTGTGCTCTTAGATTTCTTTAAGGCATTCGACTGCATTGATCACTCAATCCTTCTTTCTAAACTTAAGACAAACTTTAACTTCTCTAGATCATCACTTAAGCTACTGTATAACTACCTAGCTGACAGGGTACAGCGTATAAAAACTGAGGCTGGCATTTCAAACCCCCTTATTACAAATCTTGGAATACCCCAGGGCTCCGTCTTGGGTCCTCTGATATTTTCATTATTTATAAATGACCTTCCTAATGTCATTTCCAACTGCCAAGTTCATATGTATGCTGATGATGTTGTGCTTTACATTTTTCGTACAACTGGTTTGATGGAGGATTGTATAATTCGTTTAAATGAGGACTTAAGCCATATCCTTTCTTGGTCTAATGCTAACAACATGAAGCTTAATCCTGCTAAGTCTGTTGCTATGTTATGTTCTAGATATGAGCTCAACTTTTTTGATTTTCCCACAGTTGTACTTGACAATGAAGTTATTATCTATGTGAAGGATGTAAAGTACTTAGGATATAGAATTAATAACAATCTAACTTGCTGTAGTGCAATCTCAGATTCCATTAGGAAAATTTACTCTGGATTACGTTCTCTGAGATCTTCTTCAAACTTATTGCTTCCCAATATGAAAATCCGCCTCATTAAATCATTAATTATGCCATATTTCGTTTTTAATTCTTCTGTGTATCCAATTTTGGACAGTGAATGTAGGCGCAGATTGAATGTTGCATTCAATGATTGTATTCGGTTTATTTATAATGTACCTAGATATTCCAGTGTTGCCCATCTGCGTCATACGCTCTTTGGTTTTAACCTTGATGAGCACCTCAAGATCAGGCTAGTTTTGAATCTCCACAATATCATTCACAACAGGTGTCCTAACTATCTGAGCGAAATAATTAATTATGCCCATTCCCAAAGAGGTTTGAAACTAATTTTACCACGTTTCGCATACAGTATAGCGGAACGCTCATTTTACGTTTCTGCAATTCGTTTATGGAATGCTCTTCCAAATGAGTTGCAAAGTACTGCCGCGCCCACTGCATTTAGAAGGAAATTATTTTTGAACTATAAAAATCAAACTTAGGAACATAGAATTATCTTGCACATATCCTTTTTCTTATATTTTTCTATTTTTTTTTTCTCTCTCTCTTTTTAAATACATACTTTGCTTTGTCCTATTTCTTAAACATATCTTATTTCTTCTTTCAGTTTTTTGCAAATAATTTAAAGTTGTATACAATTATATTTTTGAATTCAGTTGCTTATCCTAGCTTTAAGAAGTATGTTTCATATTTTTGAATATTTAAAAAAACTATGTTACTTGTAAGACTATCGATACTCAAAAAGATTTTGATCTTAATGTGTCATAGTAAATTTAATGTTTCTTCGAAATAAATGAAATGAAATGAAATGAAATGAAATGAAATGAAATGAAATGAAATGAAATGAAATGAAATGAAATGAAAGTAAAAGCTTAGAAAATGGATCATGGAGTGGAAACACTAGTATTTCTCCAGCGTTAGGCATTTTTAATTTGTGTCTGCCATTGAAAAATCTATTGGGGTTTGCTGAAGATTATAAAAAGATTATAGCAAATGCGAGACATAAGCTAGTTTTAATTCGCGCTCGATCTAATGAGAATGCTTATTTTTCCAAAGATAATGAAGAATTAAAACTATCAATTTTTAAATTGCAATGGTGAGTTCCACACATCACTCTATCTGATTCAAATAAACTTAACTTATTGAAGCA
The DNA here is from genome assembly GCA_910595825.1 of Philhelius pedissequus. Lineage (NCBI taxonomy): Eukaryota > Metazoa > Arthropoda > Insecta > Diptera > Syrphidae > Philhelius > Philhelius pedissequus. The sequence continues at coordinate 229,636,677 of OU343160.1, read as the reverse complement.
AATTCAATTAAAGCCCATTCAAATTCATTTTCGTAATTGGGAAATGTATGAATATCCAACACTATCAACCACCACTGATCATATATGGACGGTGAAAACTTCAGTCAACTTGAGAAGCCTAGATATATCATTATTGCTCTACAAACTGATAGAAAAAATCAACGAAATAAAGATGCTAGCAAATTTGATAATTGTGATGTCAGCAATGTAAAAGTTCATTTAAATTCTGAATCTTACCCCCGAGAGGATTTAAACATTAAATATAAACTAGATCGATATGCCGTTCTCTATGATATGTATAGCAAATTTCAACATTCATACTATCAGAAACAAGCAAGTCCTCTTTTATCAAGAGCGGATTTTAAGGATATTGCCCCAATTATGGTTATCGACTGTTCACGTCAAAATGAAACAATTAAAACAGGTCCTGTGAATGTAAGAATTGAGCTTAAAACATTAACTCCGATTCCTGCTTTAACAACCATGTATTGTATGATACTTCATGATCGTATAATTGAGTACATTAACAGGAGAAGTTAACAAACTTACTTAAATTGTATGTACTTATATGATAATTTATTAGTAGAAAGAGTTAATTTGTTGAGAACAGACATCTAAAAAATGGATATACACTTTGTAGACATTCAAGGATTTGGTGATTTAAACAGCAATTGTTTCATTCTGAAGGAAGTAGCTGTATTACATAATGAGAATCATCATCATCAATTTATTGTTAGTCCACCATTTAATTTAAGCCTTACATCAGATTCACTAAGAAGACAAGTTAATTGGTTGTATCATAATTATCACGGATTAACCTGGAATGGAGAATTTGCACGTCTTTCTCAAGTAGAGATATTTATTCGAGAAAAACTTCAAAGTGGTGTTGTTTACGTTAAGGGTACTGAAAAGAAACAATGGTTACAATCATTACTCAATAATGAAAACGTAGAAGTCGTTAACCTCGAAGAAGATATCTATTACAGATGTCCAAATTTAAAAGAACTTCAAGAACTTAAAAAAATGTATCCAAATATAACTTCCAAATGTGGATATCATGGAAAAATATGTGCACTTCAAAATGTTTATCTCTTAAGTAAATTTATTAGTGAAGCTAAGAATTGTAATTTATAGTTCAATAAAACAATTTTGTACAATACTTGATACTTTTTTCTTTTTATTATAATTTTTATATTTACATATCATTTTCAAAAGCTATTCTATAATGACCCCAAGCTAGTGTATTGATATTATTACTACATATAAATCTTTTGTCATCCGCACAGCTTAAACTTAATTTATTGATACATTCAGTATATATAGTATGCTGTCTAGATCTAAAGCTTAACATTTTACTATAAAAGTTACGCTTATGTAGCAAATAATCTCTATAATTTTGCAAAGATAATTTTTTTACAGCTGCCGATTTAACACCTTTTGCTTTTTTATCACAGATGCATCTTCAATATCAATACTATACATTTTAGCTCTTAACCCAATAAATTCCTTCATTATTCTTCCATTATTCTCATCCTTCATATAACCTAATTTTTTCACATTGAGCTGAGTAATATCATAGGGGTTATGTAGGGGGTAATCTGAAGTATCAAACATTTTAATTATATCACTCTTAATATCGCTGTAAAAGTCATCAGTTCGTATTTGATAAATAAATGAGTCAGTATCCATATAAGCCAGTTGTAGGTTCTTAGTAAATTTTGGTTTCATATAAGCATAATGAAAGTCATACATTTTATACTTTGAAATCTCTAATACACAAAAACCCAAGTATATAGGCTTATTATAGACACAGTAAATTCGTTTTAACTGAATAGCAGCCATAGTTTCGGAAAATTCTAAAATGCTATGAAAATTAGGTTTAGCGATAAGAGCACGACTACCAAGATGTATACCTCTGCTTTCTACTGAATCAACAATTCGAACATCTTTTCGTTTGTCAACATTCTCCATAGTTTTTCCAAACACAGCATTATTACAGAGTTTACGCTGATCCTTTTCAAACTTTGTAGTTGCTCTTTTTCTAAGTTCATTGTTTAAATCAATATATTTTTTTAACCATTTAGATTGTTTGAATTGCATCACTCTATGAATTTTCTTTAGCACTAAACCATTTTCAAGGCACTGAATTAAACTTTTGTAATGTATTATATAATTAATCTTATTATTTAAATCAGCAATTAATTTTTTATCTGATTTGTTAGGCAATGAAATATTTGAGGGGCAGAAAGGAAGATCGTTATGATCATCATGTATTTCTATAGGATATTCGAGATCACTTTCTAAAACATAACCAATGTTTATATTTGAAATTAACCATTCTTTAAACCCATCTAAATTATCTGGAGGTTCAACCAATTTAAAGTCTGAATGTGGTAGATAGTCAGACATTGCCCAACCGTAAAGATTATTAGCATCCAAATACATTAAATAATCAGATGGCTTACTTAAATCATAATCAGACATATATTTATTATTTGCTTTAGAATGTCGTAAGCTACACTGTGTCAAACCTCCTCTTATACCTTTAGCGAAAAAGTTATACATGTTTATGTCAGTTAAGAGTTCACGTTTTACACCTGTTTCTTTCAACATAGCATCCCACGAAAAACCTGGTAATGTATAATAGTGACAGGGGTCTAGATCGTAAATTGTTCTAGAATCAATTCTGAATTTTTCGAAAATGTCTGCTAAAATTAAAACATCTGTTTTCAAATAGTGTTCTAAATATTCTCTTAAACTGTTACATTTAAAATGTGACCAAACTTTTACAGCGTGATTATAGTCATCTTGATTGCAATCTTCTTCAATCAAAGAATTTCTAAAAGATTCTATTGAAGGGAGCTCCGTCTCACTTAATTTATCTATAGAGTCTAAATAGTCATGGCAGAAAACACCCTTACGAGTCATTAGTTGAAAAGATTCATCATCTTTGAAAAATGATGTTAAAATTTTAAAATCTGTTTTTTTATCTAATGTTTTTGCTATACTATCAATACTCGAAGGTAGAAATCTAAATGAGTCTAAGAATCGTAATTCTAAGAACTCTCCTTGCTTACTATTTATTAAGATTTTTGATGAAATTGATATATATTTCTCTTTGTTGAGAAGAATAATATTTATAGACCCTTTGATATTACCCAGCTCTTTTATGAATAAATGTGAGTCATATCCGGTTAAGTTGTGGAAAAAAATAGGAATAAATTTAGGTAACTTATAATTTAAATTACATTTGGAATGTGCGGCCGCTCTGAATTTCCCAGTTAGATGGTCATGATCCCGAACCTTTAGACTCCCCCACACTGGTTTCTTACAGATATGACATGTTGTTGCCTGTTGAAATTTAATTTCATCCTGAGGTGTCATAGTCATCGGGATTTTCTTTCCCAAATGATTTTTATAAATATTTTGACAGTCTTCATGTAAGTTCGATATAAAAACTTGTGTACAGTCTTCACCTAGAATAAAAAACAAAAAAATAATTATATTATATTACCAGACAATTTATATGTTACATATGAAATGAGGTTTTAAGAATAATTTTTACTTACCGGTGTATTTGAAAAGTTTATTCAAAGATGTATTAAATGAACATTTAATAAAATAGGATACAGCAATTGGAATATGTTTTTTAATAGATGTAGTTGATGAGTTTGATGGATCAGGTTGACAGCTATCAATATTCACCAACATACACTCAAAATCTGCATAGATGGCAAATGGCACTTCTAGTGGTCTATGTTGATGTTCAAACTGTAGTATATTATTTGGAACATCTGGTAGTATTGACACAGTTTTATTGCATTCATTTTCATGCTTCTCAAATGCTTCATCTGTGTTGAACGTTTGCAGACACGAATTACATATTCTCACTGGTCGTTTGCTATGACTCAGTTGTGCTCCTATTAATCTAGACATATTTTTTATCCAAACAAAATGACTACAATCCCCTTCTTGTATTAGCAATAAATTAATATGTTGTTGTCTTTTGTGTTGAGAGTTGAAATATGGACCGATAACTCTATAACTTTTTCCAGATCCATTTTTTTCTACTCCAAAAACATTTATACTAATTGTGGGATTGAGTGTCTCAAAGATCGATATGTCTTTAAGTTTCAAAGGGAACTCTAAATTTGTAAAGCCAATTTGAATTCCACTCATTAAACTTATCACATCATGTTGAATATTTTCAATCTGATAACTGTTTGGTCTATTTGTATTTGTATCTATGGGGTAAAGAGCTGATATAACTGCCCATTTAAAACAGAATACATCATCATTTTGCACATTAACACAGGCATGTTTTAGTTCAATGCTTTTTGGAAGGATTATGTAGCTCGAGCCTCTGAAGGGTTTATACTCATTAATATTTACTTCAATATGTTTGATACACAATAGTGCCCATCCTGAATCTCTTTCCTGAAACTCTTCACTTTTAACTTCAATTGTTTTAAACATATTTTTAATTATATATTTCAAATCATCATTTTGTAAAGCTATTTGCATTGGACATTTAAACGATTTTATGCTTATTTCACTTTTTTCTGATTCTCCTTGTGTTGATATAAATTTTATGAACTCTGCAAATAGTTCAATGCTGAAATTTATACCCTCTATGGTTTCAAACGTGTATTCAAGTAATTTAATTATATCAAGTATGCAGCTATTTAAAAATTTGGTAATGTCTATAAGCCCTTCATCGATATTTTCTAAGGAATAGGTTTCCACTTTACCTTCAAAACAATGCCTTATTCTGTTAAAACGAGTATTGTTGACTGGTACTTTGCTCTTTCTCTTATGCTCATTAGTTCTAAGGTGATGACCCCATCCAGATACTAGCACATCTATTTCGCAGTTTTCACATCTACGTTTTTTCGATGATAAATGAAGTTGGGACAGGGAATCATTCATGTCTTTTGGAAGTTTTCTCTTGCTGCTAGTTGATTGATCAATTACTCGCTCTTGACAGGAGACGTTAATATGCTCCTTGCGAAAGTGTTTCAACATTGAATCCTGTCGTGTATATGTTTTGTCACACTGAGAACATTTAATTTTATCAGCATGTGCAGCTCTTATATGTCTATTCAGACTGTTCCTTCGTGTTAAAATAACACTACATACGTCACACATGAAATTATTCATTTTATTCTTTTTTAGTTTTAACGTTTGAGTCAAGAAGTATAATACTAGATTAACAAGTAAGACTATAATGAAAATTAAAAGAAAAATACAGTCTATTTATACAATTTTATCATTCTAGTAACAATGTAAATGAAATGGATTTCTTTAAGTTTCTCATGTCTAACCACAAATTCTAATTATAGATGACATAGTTATTAGTCTTTATCATTCCCACAGTTAAAATTAAAAAAAAAAAACCTAAATTCAACCAACTGATATGATAGGGATTTCTGGAATTATCACATTCCTTAGTCTTTATCATTCCCACAGTTAAAATAAAAAAAAAACCTAAATTCAACCGACTAATATGATTAGTGTCCGAAAAAATAAAAACCACATTCCTTGGTGGTTTTCCTCATAGTTATCAAAAAATTGTTCCTTATATGGAAAACCATATATATATTTAGGGGGCTTAGGTTTATGTTTAAATGAAAAAAAAATGTATAAAAAGACCAACAAATTTTGTATTCCTCCAAAACATAATTTCAAGTTGTAGAAGGAAGATTACAAAAATGGCTTCTTTACAATTAATAAAATTATACTTGGAAGATTTCGAGAAGATATGCTGGGAACATCAAAGTCTGCATACTTTTATTTGGAGTCAGATGAGTGAAGATACATCATTAGAACACCTAATAGCAATAGCTAAGCTGGTGGATGGTTTATACCACCTAGCAATTTCGGGGGGTTTGATGTTAAACCTCCTCCCGAAATAATTATTAAGCTGGCCAATATATTGTTGAGCTAAGCTACTCATATTTAAACATTTGCAAAATTTTTTTAAATAAAATTAAAAAAAAAAAAAATTATTTTTTATTTCATTGAAAATTTTGTTTACAGATTTTGTTGCTGTTGTTGTTGTTGTTGTTGCTGCTGTTGTTGTTGTTGTTGTTGTTGGTCTTGTGGTTGTTGTCTCACCCTCTACGAAGGTAGAAATCTAATCTACGTTGATCCAACCGGCACGAGTACGATAACTTTAGCGCCAAGATATAATAACGGTTTTTGGTAGAGGGGCTTAGTGCAAGCATTTTTTACTATGTGAGGGGCGGTCTATCTCCCTTTGTTTAGGCGGGAGGGGCAATTTTATAAAAATTTACTTAAAATCTTTAAAAAAATATTAAAAAAGAACGGCAATACTTACAGTTATAAATTATACCTTTTTCAAAAGTCAGAACTCCACAATTTATAATAAATTTTAAGTAAAGTTGTTTCAGTCAATAGTTTTTGAAATAATTGACTTCAAACTCAAAATTTATGAAAAAAAAGTTTATTTAATTAATTATTTTTCTCATGATTATAAATACCAATAAAGAAGTAATTGATGTAGTTAACTGTTCCAATTATTTTTTAATCAAACACTGAAAACTATTTGTTTCTATATTTTCTAGTTTTTGAGAAAATTGAAAAACAAAAAAAAATAATTTTGTATCAGACGGGTACATGTAAAGTTTCTTTTGCATTTAAAGAATCTGGATTAAAAAAAATAATTGATATTATATACATAAACGTATGTACATATGTCACGTCCATTTCAATCTCTTTTTTCTAAATATCCGGTTAGGTACTTGGCCAAAACTTTAACATTTAATATATTTGAGCATGAAAATTTATTGCATTACCTTTACGACAAAACAACGGCAGCAAATTCTCATAGTTTCTTAATATGCACATATGTTTGTGTCATACATAGATATGCATATAACTATGTACACACATATAATGCAGCCATAGTAAAAAGTAGGTATATAGTTAGATCATAAAAAACAAGAGCAAGCATTCGATGTTTGTACCGTTTTTTTTTTATACAGGTTTGGTGCAGGTTATTGTTTACCAAAGCCATTCTTCATTTAACGTTTGAAAGAGTAGTGTTTCCTTTTTAAGAATGTCGGCTAAGCATCCACTTCTTCACCCAAAATTAAATAATTTTTCGATTTTTTGTTCGTTTGAGAATTTGGTGTCAACAAACGAAAAAAGTATCGCGTTTTTAGAAGAAATCGGGTTAATTCCCTCCAAAACGTCTACTCCACCTCTGTGTTGTGATATTTTAATGACCGTGGAAAATTCAAAAAGTGCAAAGTTCGGTTGGTAAATAACCGCATTAACTGTAATAAAATCACAAAGGTATATATGAAATTTACGATGCAAACTGTGAGATGCCTAAGGGGGGGCATGTTGCCCCCCTGCAACCCCCTGCTTGGAACTGCTTGTACCAGCACACTAACATCATATATAAACCTCCTCCCGAAATAATTATTAAGCTGGCCAATATATTGTTGAGCTAAGCTACTCATATTTAAACATTTGCAAAAATTTTTTAAATAAAATAAAAAAAAAAAAAAAAATTATTTTTTATTTCATTGAAAATTTTGTTTACAGATTTTGTTGTTGTTGTTGTTGCTGCTGTTGTTGTTGTTGTTGTTGTTGTTGTTGTTGTTGTTGTTGTTGTTGTTGTTGTTGTTGTTGTTGTTGTTGTTGTTGTTGTTGTTGTTGTTGTTGTTGTTGTTGTTGTTGTTGGTCTTGTGGTTGTTGTCTCACCCTCTACGAAGGTAAAAATCTAATCTACGTTGATCCAACCAATCAATTATAAATGCAAATTAAAAATGCACAGTTCGATCATCATTTTTTCTTTCGTAGCATTTTTTTTTCTTTCGCTAGCAAAAATATAAGATATGCTCTCACCATTTCTAATACAGCTTAAATTCTATCTCATGTTCTGGTTGTACTAGTAATCTGCACCGCCGCGCCGCCTTGTTGTTGGTCTTGTGGTTGTTGTCTCACCCTCTACGAAGGTAGAAATCTAATCTACGTTGATCCAACCAATCAATTATAAATGCAAATTAAAAATGCACAGTTCGATCATCATTTTTTCTTTCGTAGCATTTTTTTTCTTTCGCTAGCAAAAATATAAGATATGCTCTCACCATTTCTAATACAGCTTAAATTCTATCTCATGTTCTGGTTGTACTAGTAATCTGCACCGCCGCCGCCGCCACGCATCGCACCCGCCCGCATCGCACCCGCCCAGCACGCATTGCAACCTAATCAGTTCATTGCCCTACATTTATATAATATTCAATGACACACTACCTCCTAACCACATACGCAATTTATTCAACTTTCTTTTTATATTATCCCAAACATTTTTTTTTCCTTTTCTTAATTTACTTCCCAAACAACTTTTTTTTATAGTATCCCAAACGTTAGCATCACACCTTATCATCCAATTTTTTCTTTTTCTTAATTTACTTCCCAACACCTTCAACCACCACAACCTCACCACGTGTTGTCGCCTCTCATCACACCCCACACATCGATACCTAATCACTTCATGTGACCGTTGCTGCTGGTGTAGCCCCAAAAATAATTTATGCGTCAACCAAGATATGATTTCTACAATTTAAAACGAAAAAAAAACTTGAATAATTCTTAAGCCCCTAGTATATGATTCATACTACATAAAAAACATTATTTTCTCTTAGATCTTTAAACAACATGGCGATTACCATGAACTCACTTCTCAAGCAACATCATGCGATACTATTTTTGATAGCAAGACCATACGACCAGTATATAGGCTGCGCCGCCTGCGCCGCTGATCCAGAACCCGCTTATTTATACTACTCGTGTTTATTGAATTAATGTAGTTTATTAAAATTGACGCCTAAATATTTGATGTCATTGTCATGTTTTAGATTTCTACTTTCCAGCACAGCCCTACCTGTACCCTTTCCAGCGGCGTTTCGGAAGCATATTAGTTGGTATTTAGGTATGTTTATAACAATGCCCCATGTTTTGTAAAATTCATTAATGCGATTTAGATGTTTTTGGAGTGTTTTGGCGGCCGTTAAGGGAGAACTGTGACTAGCGGAGACAATAGTTTCATCAGATTCCAAGTTATTATCAGTTAAGGTATGTTGAAAATCATATAAGAACAGATTATATAGTTTTGGGCCTAAAATGGATCCCTGAGGTACTCCACTCTCACTTGCAAATATTGGATTTCGATCCTTGGATCTGGATAAAGAATTTTCTGTCTTTAAGGAAGCTCTCAAGTATGAAAACTATGTGAGGTGGAAAGTTTAACATTGTAATTTTATATAGTAGGCCATCGTTCCAGACGATATCGAACGCCACCGTGCATTTTTTCCCTGAGATTGAGAGTGATGTCGTTATGCAGTTTCGTGAGACCATGTACATTAGAGTGTCCCTTTCGGAAACCGAACTGATAATCTGTTAATGGTTCTATGGGATTCTCCTCAGTAGAGATCATATTGTTCAGTATAATTCTTTCCAGAATTTTACCAAGGTTGGATAGAAGTGATATAGGCCTAAAGTTATTGATGTTGAAGACATTATTTTTTTTTTTGAATCGGGAGTATCTTGGCTGTTTTCCAGGAATTTGGGAAATATCCATTATTAATGCAGTTATTAATGATGACTGTTATTAATTCCATAGCTTTTTTAGAGATTTTTTTAATAGAAAATTTGAAATGCCGCCCAGACCAGATGATTTTTTAGGCCTAAGCTGACCAATAATACTTTCTATTTCTTGTGGGTCTGTACAGATGTGGGATGTCATAGGTCTGAGGGCTGTGTTATTTTCTTCGAAATTAAAATGTCTGTTCGGTTTGTCGATAGTTACTTGCGTAGCTGTCCTGATAGCTTGTACTGTAATATTAGGGTTATATAGAGGGATTTTCTTTGAAACGGTCTCCATGTAGTATTTTTCAAACTCAAATAAGTTAATTTATCAATTCGATTCAATTTTATGTAGCTATAATTTTAATTTAAGCTTAAGCGCTTACGAAGTTCCGAGAAAAAAATATCGGTACCGGAAGCTTCAACCTCTGCAGTTTCAACAAGCTTGGCTACCAGTGCACAGGTAAGACGCATCAATAAATTTAACGATTTGTGGTTCAAGGAACCGGGCTTCATAAGCTGGTTACTGAAAGACAGCAACAAAAAAAATGAAAATGAATTGGCAGCCTGTTTAATATGTTCGATTTTAATCATAGCACACAAAAGTGATTTAATTCGTCACAAGAACTCAGACCGCCGTACGTTAGAATGTTAGAAGCGCTGAACTAAAATTAGTTGGAGCTTTAGTTGAAAATAATATTCCTTAATCATTCATGGATACCTTGGGCCCACTCTGCAAAACCATTTTTTCCGATCCAACTATAGCTTAAAATATAAATTTACATAGAGTTAAAGCTAAGTCCATAGCAAGAAATGTTTTGGGACACGTTTTTATAGAGGATAATATAGAAAAATTGCGAGTAAACAGAAACTTTTTTCACTAATTATGGATGAAACGACGGATCAGGGGACTTTAAAACAGTATTGTTTTACTGTCGTTGTATACAAAAACGAAAGCAACAAAGAACATTTATTTCTAGATATGGTTGAAATTTCATCAGGAACTCCATATGAACTATATAACTTTTTAACTCGAATGCTTCAAAACAAAAAGATGCCCATTGAAAACATGGTTGGATTTTCTTCAGACACTACAAATGTAATGGTTTTGCTTTTCTTATGAAGGTTTTGCCCAACATTGCACTAATAAAATGCTCCTGTCATATGATACACCTGTCTTCATTAAAGGCTTGTTTGAAATTACCACGAAACGTTGAAGACTTTTTACGTTCCATTGGAGCTCATTTCAGTAGAAGTTCATATCGACAGCTTAAATTCAAAGAATTTCAGGAGTTCTTTCAATTAGAGAAACACAAAATTCTTGCACCTGCTCAAACGCGATGGCTCTCATTAGAAGCTTGTGTAGATCGTGTATTGGAGCAGTACGTGCTACTAAGTGCCAATTTAACAGAATGTGTGTTCATTGCTTTCGCAAACACAAGCCACACCAAGTATTGATGACATCAGCAGGAAACAATGATCTGCCCAACATAAACATAACTGTGTCATATTTTGTTTTACTCTAATATATTTGTAAGCAATTTATGTAACAATGCAATGTGACATCGTATTTATGTTTGTAAGCAATTTATGTAAAACAATTAATATTATTTATTTTGCAATGCAATGTGTCATCGTATTATATTTGTAAGCAATTTATGTGACACAATTAATATTTATTTGTAACGTAATGTATCATCAATTTGATTGTTTAGGTTTAAGTATAAAAGAGACATATCTCGACAATAAAATTCATTTCGTTTCGTTTAACAACAACAAGGTGTTTTAACTTCGAATCTACAATTCCTTTCAAGAACAAGTTCAAGTGCTTGTCTCTTGTAAACAACAAAATCTTATTGTACATAGAACAGTAAGAAGCTGAGATACATCTTTTACTCTAACTGTATTGGACAGTAAGAGATAAAATACATTTGGTGACCCCGACTTTGGAACTTATCAACATTTAGAACTACACATTTGGTCGGCGAATCAAAATCAATTAAATCAACTAACGGCTCACAATGGAGACAAAAATAGCCGAGCAACGTCTTGCCGGAGAAGAAATTCAAACAATAATCCGAAATTTCAACAAAGATTCGCCAACGCGAAAAACAACAAAAGAGTACTTTACCTCTCGGTTAAACCGAATCGAGGCAATATGGAAGAACTTTGCAGTTAGAGACGAGGAAATTCGCGCATCAGATCTAAGCATAGATCACGAATACTTCACCTCGAACTACTTCTTCAAAATAAAAGAAATATCAGAAAAATACTCAAAGGTATTCAAGAATTCGCTTGCTGAAATAGAGCCCAGCGAAACTGTAGGAACTGAGGGAGACCAACATGCAACCTCAGCCCCCTCACTCCAGATTAAAACTCAAAGTACGCCCGAGGTGCTTACACTCATGCGCCGCCAGAAGGCATTGATGAACTCGTTAACCCGCCTTAGCAACGGCCGAGTTAAAGAAGAAGCCCCCATACAATGCCTAGAGGCAATGAATAAACTTTGGGACCAAATTGAAGAGTTACATTACGCAATTTGGGAAAGAAGCGAAGACCCACTTTCGGAGGGCTTGGACATGAGCTCTTATTCAGAACTTGAAATAAAGGTTCTGAAAAACCGAGCTTCACTAAGGGGAACTTCAAATAATTCAAGAACGGATCATCTATCAGTACAACTTCCAAAGATGACAATCCCAAAGTTTGACGGCGATTACTTAAAATGGCAAACGTTTTCCGACATTTTTACCAAAATGATACATGATCAAGATCTACCACTAATACAAAAAATGTGGTATTTAAAAACAAATGTTTCTGGTGATGCAGAACGTCTGTTAAGACACTTAGAACTGACAGAGGAAAACTATCCGATCGCATGGAAAACTCTTCAAGATCGTTTCAGCAACAAAAGGGCCCAGACATTGTCCCTTATTTAAAAAATTTTGGGTTTGCCGCAGCAAGGCTCAGAAGTAAAGGCTATGAGAGAATTTCATGATACAATTCACGAATCATTGGCAGCTTTAAAGGCTCTCAATATTGATACAGACTCGTGGGCTCCTCTGCTTATCTATCTATTAACGAAGAAATTAGATCGACAAAGTCATTTACTCTATGAACAATCCGCCAAAAACCCCCGAGAACTACCAACAATGGAAGAATTCCTCAAATTCTTGAAAAACCGTTTTGAAGCCTTAGAAGATGTTGGAGGAAAAGATAGAACCAAGGTGGTATCCAACGTTGCCACCTCCAACATAGACAACTGCAAGGTATGTGGCAATAAGAGCCATCCAATCTTTTACTGTGAAAAATTCTTGAAGATGTCAGCCGCTGAAAGATTAAGATGGACGCAGAAGCAACGATGGTGCGTAAACTGTTTCAAGCCCGATCACACGGCAAAAACATGTACGTCACGGAGTTGCACCAAGTGCGCAGGTAAGCACAACACGCTTTTGCACTTAAGTCAAAAAAATTCGAAACCATCCAACACAACAACGAGCGCAATTACTTCAGAGACAACAACCGCTAAACCTAGCACAACAAAAACTGAGGGTTTAGCACCGATTACTGTAGCAACAATTCAAAAACTTAATCACAACCACGACTATGTACTTTTGGCTACGGCAAGAGTTGTCATCACAGCAAACAATGGACAATCTTGTGTGGTCAGAGCGATCTTAGACTCAGGTTCACAGATAAATCTAGTCTCAGAGCGACTCATCAAACGTCTATCCTTATCACCTAAACCATCATCTCTTTGCATCGAAGGCATCGGGCGGAGAACACGAAACTCCACACAGCGAGTTAACATCAAACTCCAATCGTCAATTGGAAAATTCAACTGCAGAGTGGAAGCATTCATTCTTCCAAGCATTGTGTCATCTCAACCCACGCAGAACCTGGATACAACAACCTGGTCAATTCCTGAAAACATCAATCTAGCAGACCCAAACTTTCATCAGTCAGACAAAATCGATGTTCTTCTTGGAGCAGAATTATATCATCAACTTATACGTCCTGAGCAAATACGAATTGGTGACAAGATGCCATTGTTACAGAACACTGTCCTTGGTTGGGTCATGGCAGGCAAAATTGAAAATTTCTCCTATAACAATGCCACCTGTGCAATTTTCGGCGAAGACGACTCCACAAATGACCTCATCGAAAGATTCTGGAAACTGGACGACTTCGAAGACACACCAAAATCAATGATAACAACCGAAAAATATTGTGAATCACATTTTACTCAAACAGTTAAGAGATCTAACTCCGGTCGCTTTGAAGTTCGACTACCATTCCGAGAAAATGGTGAAGCCTTGGGTGACTCAAGACAATTAGCACTCAACCGATTTATGTCATTAGAAAGACGACTAAGCAAAAACCCAATGTTAAGGAACGATTATGTGAAATTCATGGACGAGTATGAAGCCTTTGGTCACATGGAACAATTAAATCCGGCCAACATCCCAAAACACCACTTCTTCATCCCTCATCACTGTGTACTCAAACCTGATAGCAGCACAACCAAACTACGTGTTGTTTTCGACGCATCAGCAAAAACTTCCATGGGCCTATCTCTCAACGGTATACTTCATACTGGACCCACTGTTCAAAGTGAACTCTTCTCGATCCTACTCCGCTTTCGAATACATAGGTTTGTGTTCACAGCCGACATCGAAAAAATGTACAGACAGCTCCTCATTCATGAAGAGGATCAGAATTATCAACTCATCGTTTGGAGACGGCAGCCATCAGAAGACATAAAATACTACAAACTCAAAACGGTCTCTTACGGAACCTCAGCCGCTCCCTACTTAGCAACCAAATGCCTACAATTTTTAGCCTCTCAAAGCAAAATAACGCACCCAATCGGAAGCCAGATCCTGTTAGAAGACTTTTATGTAGACGATTGCATAAGCGGATCCAACAGCATCACTCAGGCAAAAGAAGCTCAAAAACAACTAATGTCAATCCTGAACAACGCTGGTTTTAAACTTCGAAAATGGTGTGCAAACCATCCCCAATTACTATGTGACATTCACCCTGAGGATCAGGAAGTCAGCCTCGACTTCACCGACGGAAGCTACTGCACAATTAAAACACTAGGACTTGTCTGGCAACCTAAAACAGACGAGTTATGTGGGAGATCTCAAGTGAACGATTCTTCATCAATCACCAAACGTGTGGTTAGTTCAGAACTCGCAAGAATTTTCGATCCATTAGGACTATTTGGCCCTGTTGTAGTTCAAGCCAAAATCTTCATGCAAAAACTTTGGCATTTAAAACTCTCCTGGGACGACGAACTTCCACAACACCTCAAGGAAGAATGGTTTAGTTTCAGAAAGGACATCAAGTTTCGATCAAGCGAAAATTCCCAGACACATATTTAAAGGGAACCCTACGTCTATACAGATTCACACCTTCGTGGATGCATCAGAACGAGCCTATGGAGCCGCGGTGTATCTGCGTTCAACTTATCAAGACCAAACAACTATCAACAGGCTACTTTGCGCAAAATCACGTGTAGCTCCAATAAAACAGCAAACACTTCCTCGCCTAGAATTATGTGCTGCAGTCTTGGGAGCTGAACTTACCCGTAGAGTCAGAGAAGATATACGACTCCCAGAAGCATCAGTATATCTTTGGACAGACTCCCAAATTGTCCTCTCCTGGATAACCTCCACATCATCTTCATATCACACTTTCGTGGCGAATCGAATAGCAAAAATACAAGAACTCTCATGGGGAGCACAATGGCGTCATGTACCATCAAAGGAAAATCCCGCAGATTTACTTTCTCGAGGAATATCTGCACGCAACTTCAAGTCCTGTCACATGTGGCTTTACGGGCCCTTATTTCTACATGCAAATGAATCGGCCTGGCCACATTCAACTCCAAAGGAACAAGAAACTCATTCCGATCTTGAACGAAAGAGAAAACATACTGTTGCTATAGCACTACAAGATGATTCTCCAAGTGATTTCATATATAAAATACGACATCGAAATTCTTTTAAGTTCCTGCAACATACCATCGGCTATATGCTTCGTTTCATCAAACGGGCCAAGAAACTCAAGGTTAATCCGGAGGGGCAGAGGGCACTCTCACCCAAAGAGCTCAACGAATCTCTCATTACCATTGTGATACAGATACAATCTTCCGAATTCGAAGGCGAAATTCAAGATCTTAAGAACCATAAGGGACTTTGCAAATCTAGTGGACTTACAACTCTGGCACCATTTCTAGATGACAACCATGTTCTTCGCGTAGGAGGACGACTACAAGCTGCATCAATATCATTTGATGCAAAACATCCAATACTACTCCCATACAACGAGACAATTATAAAATAGCTATTCAAATACAAACATGAGCGCCACAATCACTGTGGACCGCAAACACTGCTGTCCATTTTAAGACAACAGTTTTGGCCAATCAAGGGTAAGATTACAGCCCGACACACAGTTCATAATTGCATAAGATGCACGAGAACAAAACCACATCTGATGACCCAAGTCATGGGGAACCTTCCAGCTGATCGAGTAACGCCAAATAGACCATTCCTTATCTGTGGCGTAGATTTCTGTGGACCTCTTTGGGTCCACTATAAAATCAGAGGCAAGAAACCACACAAGGTGTACTTAGCAGTTTTTTGCTGTTTCTCAACTAAGGCAGTTCACTTGGAAGTAGTAACAGATTTAACCACTGAAGCCTTCATTGGAGCCATGAGAAGATTTATTAGTCGAAGAGGAAGAATACAAACGCTGTATTGTGATAATGCAACCAATTTTGTCGGAGCCAAAAATCAGCTAGCCGAACTCAAGGATATTTTACACACGGCAGAAGTTGGAGAAGCCATCATCAAGGCCAGCAGCGATAAGGGAATAACCTTTAAATTCATTCCACCAAGAGCCCCCCACTTCGGCGGTTTATGGGAAGCAGCAGTCAAATCAGCAAAGCATCTTCTACTCCGAACGGTATCCACAGCATCATTAACACATGAGGAACTAGAGACTATTGTGATTGAAATAGAAGCAATCCTGAATTCAAGGCCATTAACTCCACTATCAGATAACCCAAATGATCTTGCCGCCCTTACACCAGGACATTTCTTAATTGGAGAACCCCTCACCGCACAAATCGATCCCAACATAGTTCCAGAAAACAAGAATCTAAGAAATCGTTGGAGTAACATATGCTACCTTAAACACGAATTTTGGAAACGATGGTCAACAGAATACCTCAACCAACTCCAACAGAGAAGCAAGTGGAACAAGAGGCATCAAGATATCAAAATCGGGGATTTAGTTATCATCAAAGAAGATAGTACACCAACCCTCAAATGGCCATTGGGAAGAATTGTCGACATCTTTAAGGGGCAGGATGAAGTCGTTCGAGTGGTCAACGTAAAAACACAGTCAGGAATGCTGAAACGACCGATTCATCGTCTAGCGCCACTCATCGAAGACAGGGAAGATGCAAACCATGAAGATGAGGACATACTGACGGAGACATCACCAAAACGACGAAAAACATGCAACACTTCACTAATAACAACGATAATTCTGTCATTGTGCTTGCTTCCAATAGTTATCGCATCACCGATAAACATTACAAGGTTTAAAAATAATCCTGGACTATACTTTGAAAATCTTGGATCCATGAACCTGATTGTAAATGAATGGAACATCATAACATATTATGACCTAGCACCTATTCTAGCTGAGCTTGAAGCATTCAACAACGGGACGAAGGCGCTTCAACACTTATGTAATCAACTACAGCTAAGAACAACATGCAATGCAATGGTTATCCATCTAACGAATATGAAGATATCACTACAAGGAGATACCAACTTGATTTCAAGACATCGAAGTGCTAGAGCAGCAAAAAATATTGTTGGAAACATAGCTCACTCCTTATTTGGGCTACTAGATTCCGACTATGCAGAAGAATTGTCCAAAACAATCAACCAAATAAATAACAATGATGCTTATCTCTTGTCAATGTTGAAAAATCAAACCTCTGTTATTGACTCAACCATCAACATAATAAAGCATGATCAGCTCCAGGTCCAAGATCGCATAAATATGGTTCAAACTCAAGCCAACGAGATCATTGCAAGAATTGGAAATGCCACTGACCAGGTTAGAGTGTTTCAAATCTTTACTACACTTGCTATGCAACTAATGATGATGGCATCCAATCTCCAACGGATAGAAAGCACAATTCTTGATACACTAACAGATATACATTATGGCAACATCAACCCACTACTACTTTCACCTGCCCAACTTAAGGCTGAAATCATAAACATAAGAAATCACTTACCATTGTCACAGAAACTACCATTCGAACAAGAAGATTTGCTGCAATTCTACAAAATATCAAAAACGAAGGGAGGCAACGCAGGAAATCACTTAATATTCGTCATTACCATCCCGCTCGTTGAACAAGAAGCATTTGAGTTATTCCAAATAAGATCAGCCCCATTAATTATAAACAACACGCTTCTGACCATAAGCCCAGCCATAGAGATTCTGGCCATAAACCGTCATAGAGAACAGTATTTTCCAATAACTTCATCAGAATTCAAGGATTGCAACAAAGGAAAAGATATGCAGTATTTCTGCTCAACCAGAAAGGCAAAATATCACGCAGGTTCACAAGCGTACAACTGTGAATTTTCTCTTTTCATCAACAACACCGCAACTTCGTGTAACATTGTACGGCCCATCAACAACTTTATATGGACCCAATTGAACAATAGAAATCAATGGATTTTTGGAACCCTTCAAGATATTCAACTTACTGCTGTATGCAATTCCAAAACCTGTCAATCGAAGGTAACTGTAGATTGAGAAACAACCTAGTTACCATTCAAGGAATCCAGATGACAATAAGCAACGTACATTCATCCTTCATAAGTTTTGGAAATTTATCAACGATAGCGAAACTAAGTGATGTTCAATCAGCTCTATATCAAATTCCAAAATTTAACAACTCGCACATTGAATCGCTTACAACGCTCCAAAACCAACTTTCAACATTACAACATCAGAAGCTCGCAAACCTCAACGAAAAAATACTTACTAACAACATTCATCATTACTGAATCAGCTATCTGGCACTTATAATAGCAGTCTGCTTGGGAGTCATATTTCTGCTGAAAACTCGGAAGCAAATGACGTCAAACGAAAACTCCATTCCTTCACCGCCCAAAACTCAATAAAACGTTTCGGAGGTATAGTTTGTTGAATGAGTTCCCATTCAACGCGGGGAAGAATGTTCATTGCTTTCGCAAACACAAGCCACACCAAGTATTGATGACATCAGCAGGAAACAATGACCTGCCCAACATAAACATAACTGTGTCATATTTTGTTTTACTCTAATATATTTGTAAGCAATTTATGTAAAACAATTAATATTATTTATTTTGCAATGCAATGTATTATATTTGTAAGCAATTTATGTGACACAATTAATATTTATTTGTAACGTAATGTATCATCAATTTGATTGTTTAGGTTTAAGTATAAAAGAGACATATCTCGACAATAAAATTCATTTCGTTTCGTTTAACAACAACAAGGTGTTTTAACTTCGAATCTACAATTCCTTTCAAAAACAAGTTCAAGTGTTTGTCTCTTGTAAACAACAAAATCTTATTGTACATAGAACAGTAAGAAGCTGAGATACATCTTTTACTCTAACTGTATTGGACAGTAAGAGATAAAATACAATGTGTTTTTTCCGATCCTTCAAAAACTACTGAAGAAATGCTGACCACAATGAACAACCGGTTGATCTCTAATATATTTAGAGTCCACGTTCTTGCACTGGTAACGGATTTTAAGAGCCACGGAAAGTACGGAACATTTGAAAAAAGACGAAAATGTACGCAGTATAGCAATTTCATGTTTCTATAAAACATGCCAAGATTTTTACAGAGAATTGACGTAGGATATTTCAAAGAGATTCGATTTGAAAGATATTTTATATTCTATTATTTCTATTGTTAATCCATCAGAAGCTCAGCAGTTCAACACGAAATCTATGGTCCCTGGTCTGAAGCGATTTCCAGTGCCTGAAAAGCTTGTGACACTTCAAAAACTGGATGACGAGTGGCGATCTCACGCTATATTCGACTTTGTTCGACACGAACTTGAAGAAAATGAAAGTGGAGAAAATTACTGGGGTAAAGTGTTTAAGCTAAAAAACAATGAGGGACATGGACTGTTTCCAAATTTAAAAATTGTCATATCCCTATTACATACATACTGATACTGTAGTATCTTTAATGGCAACCAGGGAAAGAATTAAAAAAGAGGGTGGTAGTTTGAAATTTAATCCATCGAAGAAGATGCTGGATGCAAAACCTTCCTCACATGCATTCGTCCAATAATTGAATTCATTCGAAAAGAGGACGAAGCGCTCTTCATAAAAATACTCTACACTAAGTTACGTGAAGACGCGCTAGTGGAAACAGCGAAACCAACCACATTCAAATTATTAGAATTACTCAACCGGGCTAGAGGATTGGTGAGGACTGCATTTAGCATGGAAAAACATGTACAAACGGTTGAAGCAACCCCACCACTTCCTCAGACTTCCTGTAATTTTAACCATTCAGGAAATCTTGCCTATAACGGGTCACCAAACAACCTTTCCCTTCCCTCATATCCTTCTTCAAAAACAACTTGCAGTTTTGGCAACATTAAGCGACGTACATATAGTGAGTGTCTTAAAAGTTTAAGCACACCGATCTGCCAATTATGGAAAAATTATGGGCATGAGGCTGTGAACTGCAATAAACGCTCCACGAACAATAGCCAAAAATTGCAGGGGGAACCAAAAAATTTCAACAGGGGAAACTCCCAAAATTTTCATAAAAATAGTTACCCATCGAGCGATAGGAGAAATCCCCAAGGTAATAAATATTTTCAAAACATAAATAGAAGTGACCCATCCTACGGTAGAGGCAACCCCCAAAACAATTACGGTAGGGAAAGACCCAATACGTACCAACCCCAAAAGAAGCAAGAGCCTAGCAGATCTAATCCATTTAGAAACGAGAATTCAAACTCGCAGATTAAACCTAGAGCAAATAACGAGAGTAGGGTATTCCATTTGGAATCGATACGTGATTGGTGTGGTAGAAATAACCACACCATTAATGAATGTTCATTTAAGAACCAGCGGGAGAGTTCTCAGTCGAGAAACTCCCAGCAGTCGAACGAAATCTCCCAGGTTCGACTTTAAATAATATTAAGGAAGAGCTACGGCAAAATCTAAATAAGCACCAAGTGCAAACTGAATTGATCCTGTCCAGGATTCAGAATTATCTAAATTAAATAAGATAATATTACCATCAATAGATATAAGAATAAATATAGGGAAACATAATACAACTCGTTTATTAATAGATACCGGTTCGGAGGTTGGCCTAAAAAAATGCATTAGGGAATAAAATTTATATAAACAATACAAAGAAGTTAACCATTAATACACATTGTGGCTCAGGTTATACATTAGGAGAATGCATAGGGACAATTGAAATATCCACACGTCCTGCTCGAGAGTTTCAAGTGATAGAAAATGACCTAGACATCCCTGGTGATGGAATTTTAGGGTATAATTTCATGGGTAAATACTGTAATGCAGATGGTCCCAACAAATTATTAATGTTTTCACAATTACATGAAAATAACACAGGTATTCAGGTAGAAAATGTATACAGTATTCCCTTAATACAATCCGGGGTAACCGAAGAAAAAGGGTTGTCCATTTCGCACAATGGAAGTTGTTTCACGAGCGCTCACTCGTAAGTGAATAACTCAAACACAACACAACAAACAACTCAAACTAGCCACAATTAAGACCAATTAGTAGAAACTACACTAAATTTTGAAGAAAAGGCACTGAAAGATGAATGTATTTTGCGGCGCGGCAATGCGAACGGCCTAGACAAAACATTTGAAAGTGCCGTATCGCAAATTTAGAGTCTATAGGTTCTTTGAACACAACGAAGACTTTGCCATCACCAATTTACCAAGATCCACATCGAAAAGTGGAACAGAGAGAAATTGGGCAACGAAACGTTGTGACTGAAGAAAATGCTGAGCTGAAAAAATTACCATTATATCATGGTAATAATAAGCACAAAAAACAAAATCTCAGACGAAGAAACAAGTCTAAAGCCCATATTTAGCCTTTATGTACTTCAGAAAATGGTTATGACTTCTCCAAATTACAAAATAATAATTATAATAACTTCTCCCAAATACAAAACATTAATAGTAATATCTTATCCCAATTAGAACAAGAGATTAAAGAAATAATGAATATAAATATATCTTTGAATGAAAATAATGATCATAAATATCAAAAAATGCATACTGCAGTCGCAGAAAATTACGTTAAGCAAAACAAATAATCAAACAGTACTGCACCATGCAGACGAAACAGTTGGTTCTCACCACCAAACACAACCAAATATAGGGATAGAAGAAATATTAAATATACACTTATCACAGATAGTAGAATCACAAAGAGTACATACAAAAATATATAAAGCAATAATCACATTACTATGTACATTGATACATACAATCATATTAATTAGTAAATTGCACCAAGTTAGGATAGATAAGCAAAGTCTTACACTAGAACAATCAGATACATGTTAGTTGAAGATTGTTTCACAGAATTTGGATACTTAGCAGATAAATTCAAATTTGTTATGCATAATTTCTATTATAAATACGACGAAAATGATATATCTTTGAAATAAGGTACCGGGATAAATAATTATAAAAGTAAGAATAATAAAATGAGATTAATTATTGACCATATAAGAGACAATACATTATTTCAAATATACCCAGGGTAACATTATATAGAATCCCAGTAGAACAGTGATTATGTGACCGGCGTATAGTTAGCACCCCGATATCACGGATTTCAAAATTTTTGATTGCTATAATTAGGTGAACATTTGGTGAAATTTGGTTAATCATTTTTAGAATTTGGTGAATCATGGTTTAAAAGTTATAAACAATTTAAGGTTAGGGGTATAGTTAGCACTCGATAAGAACAAAAAAAAAGGTTTATTAGTATCAATCGATCGGAAATGGTTTTCAGAATTTAGTGAGACTATTTACGAATTTGGTGAAGCTATATTTTAATAAATAATTAAGAAAAAACCAATTACAATCACAGTTCTATAAACTATTAATAATTAACAAACATACCTAAGCGTCGTAACGTAACGTAGCTAAATGTCATACACGAACAAAAAACTAACTCATGTACAAGATTCTGTCCCAATTTTTGACGTTCGTTTGACGTCTTGTAGTCGCCAAAATATTTGGAATTTTTTTAAACAATTTTAACAAAATTAAACAAATCAATTCTCAGTGATTTACAAAATTTGAAGCAGATAGCACCCTACCAGAAGTTTCCCGACCAATCAAGAACGCATCTAAAATTTATATTTTTTTATATAAAAACCTTATCTTTAGACAAAAAAGTATGCATTGTTCTGCAAATTAACTAAAGGAGAACAAGTTTTTAAGCACGTATAACCAACTGCGAATCCAGATAAAAATTGTATTTGAAAACTAAGTGAAAACTAATTCCGAAAAAAAAGAAAACAAGATGACTACATTGAAAATCGTATTCAAGAAACGACGACATAACAGCCGTAAATAGGCAAAGGCAAATAATTAGAGGCCAAGCTCTTCCATTTGTGATCTTATAAGCAAACCACAGCTAAGTAGTCGAAAATCCCAATTTCCGACAAAATAGCCACCAATATCATCATTCCAAACAGCAAAAGCAACGTCTCCACGTCGATCCATGCCATGATCTGTGCCATTGGCGGACGTTCATCCAGGCTGCCAATATACCAATAGCCATAGTACCAATGATGGCAGCAAAAGTCCGATTGACCACCTCCCAAATTAAATAAATATACAAAGCAAACAAAATATACAAAACATCAAATTCTGAAATCTCTTGTGAAGTCTCCTATGCCTTGTTTGAGCCCGAACACTGAGGTTCAGAATTTAGTGAATATTAGTTACAGAGATATAACCAATTATATATAAGCGCGACACCATCTCTAATAAAAACATTTAGTTTCATGTAAAAGTGCATGTAACTTAAAAAGTAAGATTCACCAAATTCTGAAAGTTGGTGCTCGAGCCCAATTTAAGCTTAGGAGACTTCACAAGAGATTTCAAAATTTGGTGAATCTTAGTTACTGAGTTATAAGCAATTATATATAAGCGCGGCACCATTTCGAAAAAAAAGTAGTTTCGTGTAAAAGTGCCCGTTACTTAAAACAGTGAGATATACCAAATTCTGAAAGTTTGTGCTCAGGTGAACAAACAGATCTTTTTTCTACAAAACCAAACTTCTTTCTCATGTCCCAACTACTGTCAGTTGTCACGTCTGAGTTAAGAATGATGTTTTGTATATTTTGTTTGTTTTGTATATTTATTTAATTTGGGAGGTGGTCAATCGGACTTTTGCTGCCATCATTGGTACTATGGCTGTTGGTATATTGGCAGCCTGGATGAACGTCCGCCAATGGCACAGATCATGGCATGGATCGACGTGGAAACGTTGCTTTTGCTGTTTGGAATGATGATATTGGTGGCTATTTTGTCGGAAACTGGGATTTTCGACTACTTAGCTGTGGTTTGCTTATAAGATCACAAATGGAAGAGTTTGGCCTCTAATTAATTACCTTTGCCTATTTACGGCTGTTATGTCGTCGTTTCTTGAATACGATTTTCAATGTATTCATCTTGTTTTCTTTTTTATCGGAATTAGTTTTCACTTAGTTTTCAAATACAATTTTTATCTGGATTCGCAGTTGGTTATACGTGCTTAAAACTTGTTTTCCTTTAGTTAATTTGCAGAACAATGAATACTTTTTTGTCTAAAGATAAGGTTTTTATATAAAAAATTATAAATTTGAGATGCGTTCTTGATTGGTCGGGAAACTTCTGGTAGGGTGCTATCTGCTTCAAATTTTGCAAATCACTGAGAATTGATTTGTTTAATTGTTAAGATTGTTTAAAAAAATTCCAAATATTTTGGCGACTACAAGACGTCAAACGAACGTCAAAAATTGCGACAGAATCTTGTACATGGGTTAGTTTTGTGTTCGTGTATGACAGATTTAGCTACGTTACGTTACGACGCTTAGGTGTGTTTGTTAATTGTTAATTGTTTATAGAACTGCCATTGTAATTGGTTTTTCTTAATTATTTATTAAAATATAGCTTCACCAATTCGTAAATAGTCTCACTTAATTCGGAAAACCATTTCCCATCGATTGATACCAATAAACCTTTATTTTGTTCTTATCGAGTGCTAACTATACGCCTAACTTTAAATTGCTTATAACTTTTAATCCATGATTCACCAAATTCTAAAAATGATTAACCAAATTTCACCAAATGTTCACCTAATTATAGGAATCAAAAATTTTTAAATCCGTGATATCGCGGTGCTAACTATACGCCGGTGATTATGTGATAGGCTTTTCACACCAAACCCAAAACCGGGTTTTCGGCTAAAAGTTTACGAAAACTCGAAAACCGTTCACACTGAACATTTACAAGTTTTCGTTTGATATAATTATTTCGGCACCACAGACAACAACAAATACGTTGTGAATTAAAAATTGAAATTACCCCAGAAACACTGTTTTTTTTTCGTTTTTCTTGGCAGCAACCCGTCACCTATTTATGTAGCCATTAATTGCGCATTGAATGTTTCACAAGGTGTGTTTGCTTAGTTCATCTTGCAAATCCAACATGTTTTCGACAGGTTTTATTTAAAACTTGTAGCTTATCAAAACGAATGGTTTTTCAAAAATGTATGGGAAAACTTGTATTTTCGCTCCTGGTATTCAGACAAAACCGTTAATTTCGCGAAAACCATGTTTTGGGTTTGGTGTGAAAAGGTTATTAGGGCATACACTAATTAAGAGAATAAACTTAAGCGAACATACAAACTTTTTAAGAGGTTTGTATAATGTTGCGAATTTTAAAGCAATAATTAAAATACTAAGTAGATAGAATAAAATCATAATTTTTTCCCGTTTTCTTCTCTTTTCTCTAGAAAAGAGGGAGATAAAAAACAAAATATAAATAAATAAAGAGGGAGATAAAGAGACCCAATTTTAAAAATTTACAAAAAAAAACAAAGAGAGAAGATAGGGAAATACAAAGTGCCCAATTTAAAATTTTGTAGTGATCCCACTAAATGTCATCTCCTAGAATAATCTAATAATCTTCTTTCCCACAACATCATTATTCATAAAGATACCAGGCGATCTTTTCGTGCTCCGTTTTTCTCGTATTTCAATAATGCAGACGCCATGCACTCGCCTTGTATAGGTCACACCAATATCATTGGTTTGTGTCCGAGTCATATTGTTTTCCGTACACAAAACATAAGTAAATGCCATGCATTCACTTTACCCCGATAAGTCATCGCATAGTATAATGCAATATGACCCAACGACGATCGATACACAAAATCCACGATCAAGTGCAAACACCATTGCCTCTTAAATGGGTGAGTGAAGTGCATGAGTATGATACTCGTAGCAAGCAAAACAATTTATGATTTGTGTCGTAATCATTGAAGTGATGACAAATTCATAAGGGCAGAGGCACTAAAATGAGGGCGATGCAGTGAATATTGGTCGATCGAAGTGGTGGGGATGAAGATTGGCTAACATTTTAGAATAAAAGGAGTGTTAAAGGGATTGAAGAGTCACAGATAGAATATAATTACAAAACTAAAAGGCCTCAGCGAAGCTGAAGAGAGCGGGCATAATATAAAAATAAAAATTAAATAAACAGCGGACCTTCCATAATACACAATAATAAAATAAATAGCAACAAATAAATACAAAGTATTTCTATTTTTTCTGTCCGTCACTCACTCTTCTCGCTGGAATAAGCGAAAGCACGGTAAGCGAACGTAACAAATTAATAAAAATAAAAGAGGGAAATAAAGAGCCACAACTTTAAAAATTAATAAATTAAAGAGGACATTAAGTCCCAAATTTAAATTTAACATAATAAAAGGGGACATTAAACCCAAATGTAAATTTAACAAAAAATAAAAGAAGGAGATAAAGAGCCCCAAATTTACATTTAACAATAATGAAATGAGGGAGATAAAGGGCTCCAAATTTAAATTTAATAATAAAGAGGGAGATAAAGAGCCCCATATCAAAAAAAAAATCATAAAAAACGGAGATGAAGAGCCCAAAATTTAAAAAAATACTAAAAGAGGGTACAAAGCCTTCAAACACAATATCAAAACGATTCACTATACATATGTACACAGAAACACTTAATTAAAATAATACACGATACATGCACCTATAATTAACACGAAACATACATACATACAAAATACATGTCATTTCCTAAATCAGACACTACAGACAATTTCAAAAAACACACCACGTACCCACCATACCACAACCCAGTAAAATTCTGAAGCAGACCCAACAAGTTAATTTTTCGTAGCTACATCCAGGTTTAATTCCAAATATGACCGGAGAACAGAACGAGCCAACTGCAGCTTAGCGACTACAACAAAACTAGAAATTAAAAAATATAACCTATCCTAAGTCAACCGCCATTAAGCTATCAAACAAATTCTATGGAACGTTAACACAACAAAGGTTCCCGTGTTAAAGTTAAAATGACTCAAATGGTAAACTTGGTAGTTTCTGTTCGACTCCTCTAAGTTTTAGAGACCTACCTGGAACCTACCTATGGTTACTTACAAAATTCATTACTTAGCTTTGACCTACTGAAAAGTTGCATTCTGGAAGTAGGGATTTGTACTGAGTCGTTTCGTCACATTATGCGTAATGGAAAACTGCTGTCGACGATTAATACCTATTTCGTAATTAAATATATTTCGACAGCAGCTGACACAACATCCATCCCCCGTTAGGAAGCTCAAGCCAGGTCTCCAAAAATCGGATTTGTCTTTTTTTATTATATTTTAGGCACATAAAATAGTAATATTAGAATTATGTATTATTATATATACTTAAAGATAAATATATAAATATCGCAAATTTTGTTTAAACTTTATATTTAACATAATTCATATTATTGAATATTTTTTGCTTTATATCCGGCAGATGTGATTTCGAAGACCTTCGGTTCAGCTTATGGTGGTGTTGCAGGTGCGCGTATCTTTGGTGTTTGGCGACTTGTCAGCTCGTAGGTGGTCAGGATAGGTGATGGGCGGTTTTGCTTGCTAGAATGGTTCGTGCTTTGGATCGAAGGCATCGTACTGCAAATACGATGATCAACGCAAGTGCTCCCGAAATGACTAGTGACATTATCGAGTAACAATGGATTGACAATTGCCAGTCTTGGTCTGCCGCTTTATGCCCTGCATGCAGTCGGTTCTTGTTTGCAATCCTCTATTGATTTTTTTCAACATTTAGTTCATTTGTAAAGGTTTTGTGGTTCCCGATCCGTATAGGGAGAAGTTTCGGCGTTGGCGTTGTTTGAACGGAATTAGAACTAGTTCGTATTGAGTTCCTTAGATCTGAGTGGTCTACCATAGGTTGCTTGTATTCCGAGGTGACTTCAGACTGGTGCTCGTAAAGCACTTTAAATCTTTTGCCGCTGGCTTCGCAGGGCTGCTCTAGTTTGAGGATTCCAGAACCATTGAGAGAGGCTGTGTATTGCTGGCTACCGCACTTCAAGTTTAAAGCAAAATAATCCTTTACTATGAACAACCATTCGTTCGAAGCTGCTTTCATCTTAAGAAATAGTCCTCCGCTACGTATTTACTTGTAGCAATTGAAAAAGCTGCGTGTTGAAGGAGTTCAATCAAACATTAATTAAAGCCTGACTAAACACTGGGGTCTCGTGTCGGCATACGGCAACGTTTTTCAAATTTTGTCCTGTTAGACGTGAGCAACGAGAATACCGATCTTGACTCAGCATCACAAACAAGTCATGATTATCCGATTCTGCATTTTACTCGTACTTGGTGTCAATCAGAAGGTCACAGCGCTCTTCTGGAACTGTTGCCAATGGGTACACTTTATAAACTTCGAAATGCGTGGTGTCTGGTAGTGGAAGTAATATTTTGATGAATAGATTCCCTATATTAATGAACACAGAGGTTTTAGACGCTTGGGAAATCATAAAGGAATCCTCCAATAAAAATCTTTCAATGGCTTAGAGTTTTTAAATAGATCCGTGATATTTTCTACGTTGAGGATGAAAGGTGGATCCCATTCTGGAATAGATCGTCAACTATTTAAAGCTCCAAGTTGTGTCTATTTTGTACTTCTACTATCTTCGCAATGATGGTCGATACTAGTATGTTGATATCGCTTCTCATCTTAAGCAGTAAAACTTCCTGGTTAGTGGTTTGGCTGTAATTAAGGAAGGTTTCACTAAGACTTCTTACCCCCGCGGTAATGTTGTATATCTCCGCTGCTAACTGATTTATTGGTTTACTCAGCTTGTCGAGATTTGATTTCATTACAGATAGTTGACGGTCCATATCTAGAAATATTTCTTGATCTCTTTTATGAAGGAATTCTAATATATGGTAAAGCTTTCTAGCGTCCTCACTATCCATTGTTCCTAATGCCCATTTGGAGAAACCTCCGATAAAATCAATTGCTCGTTTTTGTCGTTTTGAACTTAGGAGTGGGTTCATGCGGTAGGCAGTGTTCCGTAGGTTGCCGGTGTTTTTCTCTGTCTCCCGGATGACTGCATGGCAATGCGGCTTATATTTTTCATCCTGGATGCTTTTACATAATTTGTCTATTTTGCAACCATTCGAAGAACTATTCCATAGTCCATTGAAGTAACCTTCGTTAGGATTTTACATGTGTTGCTGTAAAACCTAGCTGAATCTACAATTTCGATTACCACTGGAGATGTGTCCTGCAACCGATTTATGTTGTATGGCATCACTTTCGCCGACTGCCCGGGGATTATGCTTATAACTAAGTGCATAATAAAATTCAATGATAACTTCATAATTAATTCCTTATAATTATATATATATTTTTTTTAAATAAATTTTTGTTTGTATTTCTTTAATAGTATTAATAATATTCATAGGATAAAAGTATTTCTTCTCAAAAATAATCGTACAATAAATATGAAATTAATGAAATGTATATTATTTTGAAATTTATTGTTTTTTTTTAGTTTGTTAGTTTGATAGTATTTTTTATCCGATAGAATATTAAAAATTGGTAGTAATATATCGATAAATATTTTTTGATCGTAATTAAATATTTTTTGATAATAATTTTGTTTGCTTATATTAGAAAATAAAATAAAATCTTATCACTTAGTAGAATAGTTCATTGGAATAATATGTTTTTTTAAATTTATTTTTGTTTTAATAATATTTTACATATTTATGTATAATATTCAAATCTATTTTAAGAGTTGCAGGAAAAGCTTTTTTTTGTTTTTCCTGCAAAGAGAAAAAAGGGTTAAAGTCTGAGACAAAGTACGTATTTTTTTAATATATTTAATTTTGCTATCAGTCATCATAGAAAAAGGGTGTAAGTTGGTTATTATGCACCCTTTTAATCTTGTTCCCCATTTCGATTCTTGTGTTCACATTTTTGCTTGGTGATACGACAACAAAAGGAACTAACCATATAGCAGAAAATTTATTTTTCCTTGCTTTTACAATTTCTCTCCGGCTTTAAACGCGATGTCTTTCGCTCGCTTATCATAAATGTCTTTCGATTTAAGCTTAACTTTCTTAAGGTTCTCATTAGCTAATTTGTGGGCCACTCCAAGCTGATGCTTAAGCAGTGAAGGAGAACCATCGGTGTTGCAGAGCAGCTTAGAATTTCTACTCAAGTTAGTGGGCATTTGGAACTTAAATCCAAAAAGAGCATTTAAAGAAGTTAATTGCGTTGCGGTGTGGACAGGCTTGTTGCGAACATACATGGCTTGTCTTAACAACTGATCCCAGTTTCTCTCATCATTTGCCACAAATGATCTCAGATACTCGGGTAGGGGCCGATAACTTATCTCCAATGTCTGCGCAAGGACCTTCGATGTAAAGTTAGCACCATTGTCGGTGACGAGTAGTTTTGGGATTCTATATCTTGACAGAATTTGTTCATAAAACACTTGCAACGGTCGAAGCTTCCATATCAGGAAGAGTTGCGCAGTCCATGAATTTTGTCAAGTCGTCCTGAAAAGTCAAGATATATCTGTTTCCCGAGTATGAAATAAGAAGACCACACACAATATTCATATTAACCTTATCAAATGGTAAACTTGGAGTGTCTGTTATCACCATTGGTATTTTGTTAGCAGGAGAACATTTATTTATTTGGCACTGTGGACATTTTTTGACGTGGTTTTTAATGTCCTTGGACATGCCCTTCCACTTATATTGTTCCCTAATGCGCGTTAATGTTTTTTATAACCCTGGTGCCCCCGAGTGCCGAATTATGGAAATCTTTTAACAATGTTTTAATCTCTTCTCTATCTATTAAGAACACGATAGCTTGACCAATTTTAGTGTTTGAGAGTATACGAGTATTTTTAGCTTGAGGTGCTTTATTAATCCCTGGTATATCATTCGCAGTGGACAAGTTTCGGCTTTGTATTCGATTTTATAATCGTATTCTGAGAACTTATGGTGAAAATTGACAAGACGAGTTGTTAAGTCTTTCACGTTAAATATCCCCTTCAGTGGTTGATGGTCACTGTAGACTATAAATGGTCACCCTAACAAATATGTTCTAAAATTTCTGGTCGCCCATACAATAGCTAAGAGTTCTCGTTCTATAGTTGAGTACCTTTTCCCAGATGGACTTAGCGATCTACTGGCATAAGCGATCGGCCTATCTTCACCCACTTTTCCCCTTGGAAAAACAACGATTCACCACTAGCATCGGTTGTAAGGATGAATTTTTTGGTGAAATCAGGATAGATTAAAACAGGTGGGGATGTTCTCGCCTTTTTTAGATTATCAAACACTTCTTGACATTCGGCCGTCATTTGGCGTGTTCTTTCGGAGAAGTTGGTTTATTGGAGAAGCTATAGCTGCGAAATGTGGTACGAACTTACGATAATAGCTAACGAACCCCAAAAGGATTGAAATTCCTTAATGTTTTTGGGTGGAGGGAAGCTGCTTTCGCAACTAGTTTTGAATGGATCTGGTCGCTTCTTCAGAACAGCTGTGTCGTAGGTATACCACTTCGCTGCAAAGAAACTTGCATTTCACCGTGTTTTAACATGTTCTCCCTAAGCCTACCAAAATCATTGACTAACTTATAGCTATGCTCTTCCAAGTTCTTTGAATAAACGACGATGTCATCAAGGCACACGAAGCAGTCAGTACCGTGGAGCCCCGTTAAGATGTTATTCATTATTCTTTGAAAAGTGGCGGGCGCCCCTAAAAGCCCAAAGGACATTCGGTTGAATTCTTAATTACCAAGGCTTTTGCTTAACGCGGTTTTTTCTCGATCCTTTTTGTCAATGAGAACTTAGTGGTATCCATTGGCCAAATCAAGAGTAGTAAAGTACCGACAACTTCCTAGCTGGTTAAGAATATCTTCTATTCTTGGAAGAGGGAAAACTTTTTTACTGACACCTCGTTTAATTTCCGGAAATCGACTACAACCCTCCACCTTTTCTTCCGTCAGGTCCTGGTTTTTTAGGAACGACCAAGAGAAGGAAGTTCCATGGATATTTACTGGTAATAATAATACCTTCGTCAAGCATTATCTTGACTTGAGAATTTATTTTATCCCTAGCAATTTGAGGTAGTATGTACTGTACAACAATGTAACAGTAAAAAAACCTAAAATCTCATAAGTAATATATAATTGTCATTGAAAAGACATTCCACACATACGATAGCCTAATCATCTTCATTGATACATTGCACGGCCAAACACAATTTTTGTCTCTTCCAAACAAAAATGCACCATCCTAACTAATCATTAAAATTATAATCTGATCACGACCTTCCCTAACAAACATTAAAAAAATATCAAATTAATATCAAAGTCGACACCAACAACAAAATTATGTGAATCAGCCATACGATACCCGATCGGCTCAACAGTCGATCTCGTACTGTGGATGTGTTAACACGTTTTCGCCTTCCCAGTTTTTTCCAAATTAAATTTCGTGTGTGAGTTTAAGTGTAACATTAAATCAACATTTGTCAAGTGGTGCAGTAGCACAGTGGTAGAGTGGCCAACCGAGATTTTGAGGGTCGCCAGTTCGATTCCCAGCTGGACATCAGAACTTTGCAAGGTTTTTTTCACAACCGTGATGTTGGAAAACGAACAAAGGAGGAGGAGTTTAAGCACCGGGGCATCGAAACGTGTCCTAGGGCCAATGAGGCCAGCGATGGAATCAGCTGAGGGAACATCGAAAGATGTTCACCTTACAAGCAGTAATTCTGCAGCAACAACATCAACATCAACAGCAATAACAACAAGGGCAACATCATCCGATGCTAACCAGAAGCCCAGAAAGAGGATCAAGTGCGCACCAAATTTGGTAAAGAGGAGATCCACGGCCACCTCAACAAAGCTGCCAGCTGGGGTGAAGACGTCGGATATAGACGAGACGTCAGAAACAGCAAGACAAACCCAGCTAGACACTTAACCCGAAGAGGGTATTGAATATATGTCTGAGGAAGGAAAAGGTCACTTCACGACGAGCGATAGTACTGCCTTCGTGAACCTCTCCACATCAGAGGCGTCATCTGAGGCGGACGAGGAACGAAGAATGGTCGCTCAAATTGAAGCAATGGAGGCAGAAATCCAAAGTTTGAAAAGCAAAGTTAAGGCCAACCAAAGAGCGCCCCGAGCGAAACAACTAAAAAAATTCGAGGAACAAGAACCACAACGGCAAAAAGAACAATTACAAAAACAACAGCCATAGCAGCAGCCAAAACAACAACGGCAAAAACAATAGCAACAGCAGCAGACACAAGCCCAGAAACAACCACAACAAAAACAGCAGCAGCAGAATCAAAAGCAGCAGAATCAACAGCAGCAGAAAAGTCAGTCTCAGCAGCAGCAGCCACAGCCGCCGATTACGAAAAAATAAAAGGTGCCACC
Organism: Philhelius pedissequus; assembly: GCA_910595825.1. NCBI lineage: Eukaryota > Metazoa > Arthropoda > Insecta > Diptera > Syrphidae > Philhelius > Philhelius pedissequus. Next base: position 229,602,907 of record OU343160.1, on the reverse strand, counting down.
CATAAATACTTATCAAATGGAGTTACAGTATACCATAAATCTGTGTAAGTTGGCCATAGGTCAAAACTTTACTATAAAAAGACTAAATAACTAAAAAATTAAAGCGTTGCTAAAAGAAACCACTACTGAATTCTTTAGTTTCACCCCTAAGACCAAAAAGTTTCAAACGGTCCTTTTGAAGGGCATAGATTCCTGTACGGAACCACAGGTGCTCTTAAGTGAACTCCGCCAAAAAGCGAATGACGATCTCGACTTAACCGGGGTCAAGCCGTTCGCTACAGTTAGAGCTAGGCGGGAGAAGCGGAGTCTTCCCTTCTTCTTTGTTCAACTCTCACCCAGTAGCAAACTGGATAGTTTGAGGAGTATCTCCGTCCTCAACTTCCAGGTTGTAACTTGGGACAAATTAAAAACGCGCGGCGACATGCTTCAATGCATGCGCTGCCAAAGGTTCGGCCACGCCGAAGCAAACTGCGAAATGCAGTCACGCTGCGTTAAGTGTGGAGAGAACCACAATGCAGATGAATGCAAGTTAGGAAAGGAACGGGTCGAAGATAGGACCCAGCTTAAATGTGTACTCTGCCGAGGCGACAGACACCCCCCTAACTATCGGGGATGCCCGACGATTCAGCTTATAAAGATCGATAAAGCAGCAAAGCAAACAGTGGTAGAAAAGCGTCCAACAGTCCGCCCTCCTACAACAACGCCCGTCAACCCCCAAATTTCTTACGCCCAAATGGCGTCAGGAAGGGGAAGCATGGTACAGCCTACACCAAAGGTCGCCCAACAGGCCCCCGCGCCTAAGGCGCCGAGTGTACAGGCAGATATTATGGGCATTCTGCTGGCCATCCTTGGCCAGTTGACTGGCCTCCAAAACCAGATCAGGGAGCAGGCGACTAGGGTGGATTATCTCTACTCTGTTTTGCCGAGCTTAACGCAACTTAGAGGGTAAGGGCGCGCTGCCGGAGAGGCCCTTTAAGATCCTATTTGTGAATGTAGATTCACTGATTAGGACCGAATGTAGAGCGAATTTATTCCAATTGCTGAAAGACATATGTCCAGATGTATTTATGGCTAGCGAAACTAAGCTTAACCAGAAACATAAATTGATTAATAACAATTACAATATCGTAAAAAGAGACCGACCCAACTCCACTCAAGGAGGACGCGTCGCAATCTTTTAACGTAAAGGCATTAGTCATAAGGTAATTTATAATAGTCCGAAAATTTCGAACGTTAGAGACATGCATCATATGCATTCATCTCCAACAGGGGAAGCGAATGTGTGTGATCGCTGCCTATGCACCGGAAACACCTCAGCCCACCCAGTTTATATCAGAGCTTGTAAAGCTTTTTGAATGCTTAAGATTGAGCTCGGAAGAAAACTTTTACATATTAGCCGGTGATTTAAACGCCAAACACATAGATTGGGGAAATCAAATACAAAATCCTCGAGGTAATCATTTGTATAATTGGATGGGTCGATACAACCTAGAGTATCGCCTCGGTCTTCTAGCCACAAAGAAGCCATCGTTTCCAAGAAGGGGTGCATATCTGGATCTATTGCTGAAAGATGCAAGACTAATAATTACTGACACTGTGGGTCAACGACCAAGAAATTGTTTACGAACGCTCGAGTACGACAGAGACCACTGCGGATTCGCCGCCGTTATACAACTTCCGAACGAGCTTATGGAGTTGGAGGAGTATGTGCCTGTGCATACTTACAATTACAGTAAGGTGCGCTGGTCACGCTTCTCCAACGCCTCATTGAGCAATTTACGGTCAAATGGTATATCCCCACCAAATAACAGGAACCTAACAAATACTGAAATCGACAGATACTTAGAACAAAATGACGAAACGATTATAGGAACAATGAACAGAACAATATCGAAATACAAAGAACGTAACGCAACTGACATGTACCGTAATTGACGCACTTCACAGACAAAAAAGTGGACTACTAACAAGACTAAAACGCGTGTACAGACGGTTTACTGATACATGAGATCTGGAGATTAGGACACTGAAGTCGTCTACCAAAAACATCAACCAATTGATCAAAGAAAATTATTGGTTGTCTATTAATTTTTTCTGGAACAATAAAATTCGTGCCGTTAACTTTAGCGACCCATGTATGTTCCCCAAAATTAATAAGATTTTTAGAAGAAAGGATCAAAACGATCTTCCGTATCTTAAGCTCCAGAGGACGACAGAGAACAGAGACTTACTTCTGACAGCGGGCATAGACCCAAAGGATGGCGAGTTGGACGATGACCTCTATATAATCGAAGATCCTCAGGAGAGAGTGGAGGCTGTGGCTGCTGCTTTCCAGCAAGTGTACAAGGTGAATGGTAGCATTCGCCCGAACCATGACCTGGAGAACAAAGCTCTGCTTCATCACTTATGGCTCCGGAACGATATAACCGAATGGCGATCTGAGAACCTTGGTTTTACATTGTTTAATGATGAAGATTTGGCAAACGCCATAATCGCCGACCGAAATGGGCCCAGTCCCTTGTTAATTTCGAAGAATGAGCTCCAGCTCATCTTCGATTCATTAAAGAAAAAGAAGTCAGCAGGAGTCGATGGTATATCCAACGTTGTACTACGACATTTGCCTCAAGAAGCAGTTGACATTTATACCACACTGTTTAACAACGCGCTGAATAATGTATATTATCCTGTGCGGTGGAAGACAGCTGTGGTGCACCCTCCCCCAAAAAAGGAAAAGGACAACTCCAATCCGGCGAATCTCCGGTCGATAAGTCTTCTTCCGAGTATCAGCAAAGCATTTGAAAAGGTTATTAATAGAGCCCTGTTCAAGTTGGCGGAGGACAAAAATATCATCCCGGATAATCAGTTCGGTTTTAAGGCGGGACATGACACAATTCATGCCGCATCTAAACTAGTTTCTGATATCTAATGGCACAAAACTAAAAAGCAGTGTACGGGTGCCTGCCTGGTTGATTTGGAGAAGGCCTTCGACACCGTATGGTTAGAAGGTCTCTATCTAAAGCTAACCAGGCTAAGCATAAGTAAACCTCTATTGTATATTCTTTATGACATGCTAAATGGTAGAAAGTTTGTTGTCAAGAGTGGCAATGTAACTTCTACCGCAATTTTTAATATTAATAATGGTCTTCAGCAGGGAGCGGTTAACTCGCCGATTCTATTCAGCATTTACACCAGCGAACTGATAGGTAGTCTAACTCAGGCAATTGCGTTCGCCGACGATCTAATCGCGTACAGAACAGCTAATAGAGTTGAGGTCATCAAAAGTCTCTTGCAGAATGACTTCGACTAGATTCAGCGATATTGTGATGACTGGAAGTTGAAAATCAACTTCCAGAAATCAGAAACTATTTTGTTTAGGACTCCGTTATCTAGCGCCTCAAGGGATACGAGAAAGAACTGGCGCAAGCTGGTGATCGTAGGGCCATATGGACATCCACTGTCGAGTACAAGTGTAGTAAAGTACCTTGGCATCTGGTTGGATCAGTACCTGTATTTCGCAAGACATATAGGTGCTGCCTTGGCCAGGGCTAGGGGAGCCTTTGCCTTGACAAAACGACTGTTTTATAGCAGCCGTCTTGACAGCAGGGTGAAGGTGATTTGTTACATGGCCCTCATCAGGCCGATGATTGCCTACGGATGCCCGGTGTGGTTCAACGTTGCCGCATCTCAAATGGAAAAGATTCGGGTGTTTGAGAGGCAATGTCCTAGACGTTGCCTTGGATTACACAGAACACCAGATTCGGAGTACACAAGATATTATTCCAACCAGGTTCTATACAGCGGAGCCAACATAAACAGAATAGATAATTTTTTGTTTAAGCTGATTCGGGGTCACACTGCAAGAGCGATGTCCTCAACCAACAGCTTAATTTTTGGCTGATAAAGGATGGAGGGGCGGATCCGCTCATCTACCACGTCAGCCGGAAAACTGTGGATAGGCGACTCCTGTATGGTCGAGACGTCATCGCTCAAGGTGGAGAAGAGCGTCTTCGCTTCAGTAGGACTGTGTCCGATCGGGACCGGAGGGATAGGGCGAAACAGGAGAACCAGTTCTGGTGGCTCTCTGAACAGCATCATAATATTTAAAGTCGATGAATATGGTATGTCTTGGCCGACTTACATAGATTTAGGGCAATTAGGTATAGGGAGCAGTCGGGGTGGCACCAACAAAAAAAAATTAAAAATATGTATGTATGCGGGGGCATATGTGCATATATCTGCGTGTTTGTACATGTATGTGCATACGGATATGTATGTGCGTATGTACATGTATGGGTGGGTGCATATTGTTGTGTGCATGCATATAAAAAATAAACAAAAAAAATTTTAAAATCGAAAAAATGCTGCTGTGGCTGTTCTAGTTTTTAAGTAGTTTTAAGTGGTTTTGGGTATTATTAGGTATTTTAAGTAGTTTAAGTAATTTTTAGTTAGAATAAGTTAGTTGCATTTAGTTTTAATTATTCTTAATCTATATTTAGGTTTAGTTTATAAGTAAAAAAGAAATGATACGATGCCAAGTTTTTTGTCAATAAGTTTCCTTGGTTAAAAAATAAAATACTTAGATTTAATTAAAATAGTTTTTAGGTCGAAAGACATTAGTAAGAGTTATTGTTTAGTTTGGAGCGCCCGTAAAGGGCCAGTAAATTAATTGTAAGTTATTGATAATTAGGCTAGTCTTAAACATTTTTTTCTAGCTTTAAGATAGTTATAAGTTAATATTGAATGAATTAAAAAAAAAGAAAAAAAACTCGATCGGCTGGTGAATACAACAATGCATTGGAACCATAAGCCATCGTTTGGTTTGAAAAAAAATGGACTGGTCAATGACCAATATGTAAATTATGAATGCACTTTTCCGAAAATAAGCTACAGTGAACTTTCTTCCAGATAAATAAATAAGAAAAACGACTCGGATGCTTCGAGAGATCTTTATTGAATAATCATAAAATGTTTTTATGTAGCTAGAGAAATCTAGAATCAATATATATTTCGGATGGATCATTCGATCATTCGACCCAATCACAAATTGGTACAAGGTTTTCTATGTACATTTGCTTAATAAATAATATATTTTTGTACAGTATGAATACAAATTTTACTGAGTACTTTGAAATAAAGTAGGTACACTACAGCTCGACCAGCCTGATCGAGTAATCGCCCCGATTACATTTTCTTTTGTAAATTAATATCTTTCTAAACATAACGATAATGTTTTTTTTTTAATTATTTTTAAAGAGTATAAGCATTTGCAAATATTATAGAACATTGGATTATACATTTAAGTATACAAATATTAACATATATGAAATTACATTTTAAAACATAAATTTAGATTTTTGTTTTTTTTTTTATATAAACGAGATATGAGAAAAAGTGCTTGGATATAGAAATATTTGTTATCTTACTAGTAACATTTAGTAGTTTTATTATTTTTCAAAATCTAAGTTGTCGAGATCTCCGACGTCACCCACATCTTCATCATGTCCCAAGGTAGGTATTTTCAACATAAATGGCCTCATAACAACAGGTGAAGAAACTCCCCTGTATGGCAAACGTGTTAATTGTAAACCATCAATCTCCTTAATTAAATATCTATCGTTAGGTATCACTTTTTCTCTTTCGTATGGCCCCTTATATTTGGCGAATAGTTTCTTATTAATGCTAGGAGTCTTTATATACATTTGGATTTTTACGACGTTTATCATAATATTTCTTGTTTAAATCTTGGCTTTTTTCTATATTTTCGCTAGCTTTATTTCTAATATCTTCAAATCTTACTTTCTTGTCACAAAACTCTCCCTTTTGATTCGTTCCGAATAAGAGTGTACTTGGAGAAAAAGCTGTGCTACGGTTCAAAGTGTTATTGAGTGCGAATTCTATTTTTGCAATATGTTTATCCCATCCAGCTTTTGTATTAGAATCAGACTACTTGGCTAACATGGGAACAAGAATTCGATTTATTCTCTCTATTTGTCCATTTGATTGAGGAGAATGTATTGCAACTTTGATATGATGAACGTTATTTGAAATCAAAAAGTCGGAAAATTCCTTCGACGTGAAACAAGTCCCACGATCGGATATAATTCGGTTTGGCCTTGAATAATGCTCGAAATATGATCTTAAACATATGATGGCCTCTTTAGTTTGAGTGGTCTTTACTGGGTAGAGTCTTAAAAATTTGGTAAAACCATCTATAATGCAGAAAAGGTGCTTCTTGCTCCCAGTTGACAATGGACCAAGGTGGTCAATATGCAATGTGTCAAAAGGCATATTTCCTTTTATGGTATTGAATGCAAAATTACTTGAATTTTTCCTGAGTCAGGAGAAAAATAAATACATCTAAGACATGTTTTAATATAATCTCTGATTTTATCCTTCATTTTAGGAAACTAATAGGTTTCAGATAGATTCTCGAAACACTTATCAAACCCTAAATGGCACATTGGATCATGGTTTGTTCGTATTACCTGTTCTTCCATATTTGAAGGGACATAAAACAGGACTTTATCCTTAATTTTTCTATATATTAGACCATCTATCATCTGAAAGAATGGACTTTTAGATTTCTCTAACTCTTTAACAATAAGAATAATCTTAGGATCTTGTCTCTACGCTGCTGCCAAAATAAACTCAATGGATTCATCATCAACGTGCAGTACATTAAATGATCTACTAAGAGCATCAACCTGATTCATCATGTTCCCTTTACGGTGCTCTACCTTGTAATCGAAGCTTTGTAGCTCTAAGGCCCAACGAGAAATGCGCGGATTAAGTGACTTTTTCTTTAGAGTCAGTGTTAACGCTTGACAGTCAGTTACTATTTTAAAAGGCATTCCAATTAGATAAATTTTAAATCTTCTTAGGGCATAAACTATGGACAGGGTTTCCAGCTCATAACTATGGTACTTGCTTTCAACTTCTGTCGCCTGCTTGGAAAAATAGAAAACAGGATGGAATTTGTTGTCATTTTGTTTTTGAAGTAGTACCGAATCCTACACTACTTGCATCACAATGCAACTCCGTTAGGTTATGAGGACTATAAATTGAAAGAACTGGAGATTCGGTTAGCATGGTTTTCAGTAAATTGAAAGATTCTCTCTCCTTAACGCCAAAAACAAATGGTGCATTTTTCTTTGAAAGATCATAAAGTGGTTTTGCTAAATGTGAGAATTTTTTTTATAAATTTTCGAAAATAAGTACAAAGTCCCAAGTAACTATGAACCTCCTTTGTAGCCTTGGGTATTGGAAAATTTCTTATGCCGTTAATATTTGTATCATTGGGCCTAACACCATCTGCATTTATTTTGTATCCAAGGTATTGGATTTCCGTTTGTAAAAATGAACACTTGTCGATTCGTAGATGCAAGCCATATTGAATTAAAACCTGAATAACTTCTTTTAAAATACTTAAGTTTTCTTCGATAGATTCTGTTGCGATTAAAAAATCGTCTAAATAGATAAGAATTTTCCCTTTCACGATCAAATCTATAAATAATCGCTTAATAAATCTTTGAAAAACAGAAGGACCATTTTTAAGCCCGAATGGCATCTTCACATATTCAAATTGCTCTATAGGCGTTGTAAATGACGTGTATTTAATTGATTCTTCCGCCATTTCGACATGATGAAACCCATCTTCTAAATCAAGTGTTGTAAAAAACCTTTTATTTTTTAGACGATCGATGTGATCCTCTATTAACGGCAAGGGATAGTTGTCCCTTAAAGTAATTTTATTTAATTCGCCGTAATCAACGCAAAGCTCAGCTCCCCATTTTTCGTCTGTACAAGAACTATGAGCGACACAAATGAGAAAGTCGATTCGGGGATAATGCCTTTTGCCATTAAATCGTCTAAAATCTCTTTTGGTCTTATTCTATGCACATAGGGCAATCTCCTAGGTGGACAGTGAAAAGGAGATTCTTTGGACAAAACTATGTGCATTTTGAAATATTTATTAGATGTTTTATTATTTTTTGAAATAGAGAATACTGGTGTTACTATCCTAACAACGTTGTCTTTTATAACCTCAGGTAAATTTTCATTAATTTTAAGATCTATTTTACTCACATTGCAACTCACGTCGATATTTAAAATCTCGTACATAAATTTGTCATCGTCACTCACATGCACTAATCAGCTCATTATCTTGATTTGTTACTGGAGCAACATGAACGTCAGACGAAACGTGATGGAGATCCCGATCAATTATTAAGAAATTTGCATTTTGTTGTTGTAGAACCAAACCAATTTCCCCATTAAATCTCTTCCTAGAATTACAGTATAAGACATTGAATTATTTTTAAAACTAACATTTTCAAATTAATAAATAAGTTTTCATAAGATATGAAAGTATTTATACTTCCTAGTACATCTAACCGTCTATTGTTTACTCCTACATAACTGTGGCCTCTCAAGGCCAGTGTCGATATCAAACACGGTGGATTAAATTTAGCTTGGACAAAGCTAATTGGGTTCGCTGAGTCTAAAAGCGTCAATAATTTTGTTGATGTATCCATATTATCACTAATAAATTTATAGCTGATGAAATCTAGAATCAATATATATTACGGATAGATCATTCGATCATTCGACCCAATCACAAATTGGTACAACGTTTTCTATGTACATTTGTTTAATAAATAATATATTTGTGTACAGTATGAATACAAATTTTACTGAGTACTTTGAAATAATGGAGGTACACTACAAAGCATAACTGGGTCAAGCAATAAAATTGATGACGCTAAACGTGTGTGTAGGAAATATATTTACTATAATAATAATTGAGTAATGCTCATTTAGCAATTAATAAATATTGCATTTAAATAATATTTATTGAGGAATGCAATTAATTGCGATATATTTCAATGTTAATACAGCAAATTTGTAAGCTAAAACAAAATGTAAATTGGTAGGGATTGTAGGTCATGAATATTTTTGTATAAATAGAGTAGGAAAATAGTAATAAATAAATAAGTTGATCTAAAAACACCAGACGTGTATTCAAAGATTTATTTTTTAATTCACCGTTGCGGAACTGAACTATCAAAGGTAAACCTCTAACCATTCTCCAACTCTTTACAGGTAACAAACTAAATAGGCCTTCTAAGGCTTTCGCAATCAGCCGTCAGTGGCTATAAACTGCCAAAAACATATTAGGCCTTCTAATAACACACAAAAGGGCCGCCAGGGCCAATTAAATAATTTGGACTTCCTCCTTATAGGTAGGCCTAATATCTCTCCTCTTCACTACACCACCGTATAGTTAGCAGCCAAAAATCTGGAATTTTAAAATTTTTGATGCAAATAATTTAGTGAGAATTTGCCATAACTTAGAATTTGGTGAATCATAGTTTAAAAGTTATTAACAATTTAAAGTTCGCGTATAGTTAGCAGCCAATGGAAACAAAAGTGGGCTTTATTGGTATCAATCGATGGGGAATGGTTTCCCGAATTTAGTGAGCCTATACTCAAATTTGGTGAAGCTATTGTTCAATAAATAATTAAGAATAACTAAACAAAATGACAGTTCTATAAACAATTACAATTTACATATATATATGCGTTACGTCACGTAACGTTATTCAAAATGTCATTCACGAAAGCAGTACCAACCCACAACAACAAAATTCTGTCCTATTCTCCCCTTCCAATTGTCAAAATTTTTTTTTGCAATAAAGTGTGTAACCAAAACAACGGATAAGAAATTTATTTATTTATTTCTTATCTTACTTACATTTTAAAAGTATAGCCGCAAACCCATTATAAAAAAAATCTCAAACCTCAAGTATTTATTTGTATAATTCATTTTGCTAATTACATACAAATTTAATTTTTTCCTTACTAGGGGAACGTGTTGGCAGCTTAACTGTGGTTCAAAAACCTGGAAGAAATACTGCTGCTGTTCATTCATAATTAACTTTATTCGTTAGAATGGCATAATCAAATCCTCCAGCATACAGCTAGCAGCAGAACCGTTTCATCAATATTGAATGACCCAACACTTCGCCAGCAATAATTTTGCATACAAAAGCGCATGCTAACGTTACACCCAACCGAAGAACTAAAAACTTTTCAATGTTCTTAGAGCCCTGAAAATCTCGCCTCTCAATATCTACTAGATTTGAGTAAAGCTGAGGATAAGACACGGTGTGTGTTATATTCTTTGGATGCGTTTCGCTCGAATCCATTCTCGGAGACTTGGTGTGAGGTGTGGTCACCTATGAAGCAAAGATGTGAAGAACAATCTGTGATTAAAGATACTTAATTGAAGAAGTTGACAAAAACGAAAGAGAAAGGTTTCGTTGCAGCACTTTATGGTAATATTAAAAAGTGCCAACCCGAGTAACATACTTATATTAAAACTAAGGCTGATTTTATCGACACTCGTTCGGGGAACTGTACCGGAGGTCAATGGAAGCTATACCAATCAAAGAGAACTTCATCCAAAAACCTTAGAAATCGCGCAAGAAGAGGTGCTAACATGCGCCGGTCTGATAATGTATGAACGTATGCGCAGAATCTATTGTCGATTTCGTTTCAACAAAAACATCGATCTGCCGTCGATCCGCCGTCAATTTTTTTCTGAAAATCAAATTCGTTTCAAATTAAAACCAATATTTATCTGGAAAAACAGATCCGTATTGAATCTCTTTTTGGAGACGGATTCAAAACGGATTTGTGCACAGAACCTTACACACACTACAATATTTGTTTTGAAATTTCTCAATTGTTGTGTTGTGAATTCATTTTTATTTTGTGGCAGTGTACAGAAAAAGTAAATAATATATTAAAAATTAAAAAAAATTGTTAAAAACTTCTTGGAAACAAATATTAAAAAAGTGCAAGTGAGCTTAGGAACTCCCCCGCGTCGGAATCGGGAAATTAAAACGAAATAATGATGTATTAACGAATTGAAGATTTGTTTTTTTTTAGAGCTTCCAAGCAACACACACAGTCCCAAAAAGAGATTCGGTCCGTAATCGTTCGTTTCAAAGCAAAAAAGTATTGGTTTTAGTAGCGAATCCTATTTATTGAAACGAAATCGACATAAGAGAAGAAGAACGAGCTTGTCAGGTTCTAGCTGCTGTTGGCGATCATGCTGCAGCTTTAACATGTCAGAAAGCGGAAGTGATGAAAAGTAATTTTGTAAAATTGTTGACTTGTGCATTAGTAATTTTTGTTTGTTTCAGATATCATGGTAATGGCAAACCTGGATAGAAAACAGGACATTAGTAACTTATAGCGAGATTCATTTAAGAAAAGATTTGATCTTTCTGACAAAAGATTTCATCTTTTTAAATTTTGAGAGTTTCATTTTAACAAAAAGAGCAAATCTGGATCAGATCGCAACACGAAAGATCTCATCTTTGGTGGGTAGGTAGATTTGATCTGAATACACGCATACCTGTAAAACGTTTTTTCTGTCAAACATTCAAACATCAAATGGAAACTATTTTGTTATTAATTTATTGTGAAATTGTGCCAATCCCTGGTAAAAGATTAAACTAAAAAATAAAAAAATAATAGACGAAGAAGTTAATAATTTAAATCTTATAAATTTAGAGGTTTTTTATTGCTTTGTCTTCATCTTCCTCATCATCTGATGATGAAGATGTTTTTTTTAGAAATGTGTGTCAGTCATTCAGCATTGGCCGCGTTGGGTGCAATGCCGATAGGCTAGCCAAGATTCCTTAGTAGCGCGTTTGTTTTCGAACGATCCAGGTAGTTTTCTCTGTTAAGTCAGTTATATTGCATACAAATCTGAAGTCTTGAATCAGCTGTTCCTCATATTAATAATAATTTTTGGGTAGCTTGAGATTTGTTTTTGGCAACATATGTTTAGTTCACCAACTGGTTTTTCCTTAGGCGTTACAACAACACAAAGCGATCCGGATTGCTTTAGGTATGCTACCAAACGCGGCCAATACTACAATTAAATTTAGACACAGAGTTTCATTTAAAAGAACAAATCTCCATTTTGAGAGGAGTTCTTTGAAAATTAATTGAAACTCTCCGAGAAGAGAAAGCCAAGGAGCATATACCTGAACAGAATAAACTCAAGAAGAAAAAGAAAAACGAGAAGAAAATAGTTATAGGACATGTGACAATAGTATTGTGGACGATTGATTTGATCTGAACGAGGAAGATGTAGATGAACACGAAGATGAAGAAATGACAATTTGTCAAAAGAGAAATTTATCGACTGCAGTGAGGATATAAACGCTTGTCCTTGCGTTTATAACGGTGATGTATGTACGAAGCTTTTGGGTGCCGGGTATGGATCGGATCCGAACGCCAACTACGGGACATCTAGCACAGCGAGCACTCCCGACGGATCGGAGGTGTCTTGCTCGAATGGTTTTTGTAATCACGATCAGCATAATAATGAGACAGACTTCGTAATTGATAAATTTGATTCCCCTAACAATAATTTTTAAAATGATCCATTTGGAACGTGTGGTCGGGAGACAAATTTAGCTTGTTGCAAATGCTTAAGGATTTCGATGACATTGAAGACGAAGAAAACTGTTACATTCCAAATGAAGTCGTAATGGAGTATCAATGTCACCAGGAAAAGGTCAACCAACAGCGACATGAGTTGCCAAGAATCTTTTGGAACGAAATGATTGATGTTTCCTTTCAGATTCCCGCAACAAACTTAACCCTGAATAGTTATATAATGCCGAAACATTCAACAGCATATGACAGAATGTGTGAAATTCGTGCAAAGCTACTTCGGCATAAATCAGCTCACTTAAAAGAGCATGATGGTATTGTTCATCCTCAAATACAATGGACAGGTCTTGGAAGACAGTCTTCGACAGCATATAAAAAATAAACATGATAAAAAAACAGATCTGTAATATATGTGGCAAAAGCTATATTTACATTATTGTAAAAGACCTATATTAGAAATAAACAGCATAAACATTATGGTATTTATTGTTTGTTGGCTTTAGATGTAGGAATTGTTGGTCGCGTTATTATTCCAGTAATAGAGTCGTGATGTTGTGGTTCGAGTAGATGCTGAAGATGTGGTCTTAGTGGACCTTATTCGAGTAGTTGTATTTGATTTGAGGATACAATTAGTACTGACACAAAATGTGATTGTTGGTGATATGGTCTTATTTGGATTTTTAACTACTTTAGTTTTGAAATGTTGAAGTTAATATAATATAATAATATTATAGAGATCAGTGGGAATACACTATCCAGTGTATTATAGAAATCAGTGGGTTTTATACGTTCACAAACGCACAATATATGTTTCAGCAATGTATCAGAAAGCTGTGTGACACCGAACGCCCCCTTTATCTCCCGAGCTTCAGGCAAACGAAGAAATCTTTTCACTTCTTCTATACTATCCAAAGCGAGCACATTCAAAACAGACATCGACATAGAAAAATAAAAAAATAATAAACTATGGTGTGTGCTAAAAGGATAACATTTTTATGCTTAGCATCAGTAATTACTTTAAGAAATAGGCAAAGAGGAAATCGAACTTTTCAGGTTCATCCACTCTACCGAATTCGAAGGCAGCAAGGAGAGTTCTTTTCGGCTTGAAATGTGTCCGATAAACTTTTTTGAATAACTCAGAATGAGTCAAGAACAATTCAATTTCTTGTTATCAAAAATGTATGAAGATGTGAGCCCAAAATGTTCAATGTATCGACGAGACATTATCAGCACCAACGAAAAGCTGGTGTTGACTCTGTGGTAAGAAAATTGAAGAAATCTTTGCAAGTGACTAATGGTTTACTTTCAGATTTCTCGCTACTGGTGCAAGTTTCGCTGACTTGTCCTTTCGATTTTTAATGGGTAAAACTTGATACCATTCTATCCATTAATAAACAATTAAAAGATGTGGTAATGCCAGTTCCCAAATGCCCAGAAGATTGGGAAAATATATATCGTTGTTGTTTGCATAGGAACTTTCCCAATTGCCTTGGAGCTGTTGATGGTAAACATGTTCGCATGTTTGCCCCCAGAAAATCCGGCAAATAATGGCAGTTGTAGATGCCGATTACAAATTTGTAATGAGCGCATGGTTTAAATGCAGACTTAACTATATTTTCATCCTCCAACTATGGAAAAGCTTTGCTAAACAATACCCAAAAATTGTTTGTACCTGCTGATGTGCCATTACCTGGTACAATTACTCGTATGTCATTTGTTTAGACCTTCGAGAGCGAGAAGAATAGTAGAGAGCACATTCGGAATCCTAAGGCATACTTGGAGGGTCTTATTGAAGCCCCTAGAAGTACAACGCCAGTTGATCACATTTATCTTTTCATGGCTCTTAAGTTAGAAATGAGCAATTAGTTTTTTTTTCTGTATTGAATTTTGAAAGAAATTGTTACCTATTGGGTTTTATCACTGATCTCTATAATATAATATAATAATATTATAGAGATCAGTGGGAATACACTATCCAGTGTATTATAGAGATCAGTGGGTTTTATACGTTCACAAACGCACAATATATGTTTCAGCAATGTATCAGAAAGCTGTGTGACACCGAACGCCCCCTTTATCTCCCGAGCTTCAGGCAAACGAAGAAATCTTTTCACTTCTTCTATACTATCCAAAGCGAGCACATTCAAAACAGACATCGACATAGAAAAATAAAAAAATAATAAACTATGGTGTGTGCTAAAAGGATAACATTTTTATGCTTAGCATCAGTAATTACTTTAAGAAATAGGCAAAGAGGAAATCGAACTTTTCAGGTTCATCCACTCTACCGAATTCGAAGGCAGCAAGGAGAGATCTTTTCGGCTTGAAATGTGTCCGATAAACTTTTTTGAATAACTCAGAATGAGTCAAGAACAATTCAATTTCTTGTTATCAAAAATGTATGAAGATGTGAGCCCAAAATGTTCAATGTATCGACGAGACATTATCAGCACCAACGAAAAGCTGGTGTTGACTCTGTGGTAAGAAAATTGAAGAAATCTTTGCAAGTGACTAATGGTTTACTTTCAGATTTCTCGCTACTGGTGCAAGTTTCGCTGACTTGTCCTTTCGATTTTTAATGGGTAAAACTTGATACCATTCTATCCATTAATAAACAATTAAAAGATGTGGTAATGCCAGTTCCCAAATGCCCAGAAGATTGGGAAAATATATATCGTTGTTGTTTGCATTGGAACTTTCCCAATTGCCTTGGAGCTGTTGATGGAAAACATGTTCGCATGTTTGCCCCTAGAAAATCTGGCAAATAATGGCAGTTGTAGATGCCGATTACAAATTTGTAATGAGCGCATGGTTTAAATGCAGACTTAACTATATTTTCATCCTCCAACTATGGAAAAGCTTTGCTAAACAATACCCAAAAATTGTTTGTACCTGCTGATGTGCCATTACCTGGTACAATTACTCGTATGTCATTTGTTTAGACCTTCGAGAGCGAGAAGAATAGTAGAGAGCACATTCGGAATCCTAAGGCATACCTGGAGGGTCTTATTGAAGCCCCTAGAAGTACAAATGGAACTTGCTAAGCCCTTGATTTTATGTTGCTCCATTTTAAACAATTTTCTGCAAAGCATCAAAGAAAATATTTTGCTACCAACAACTAATTTAAATGCCACCGAAAGCACAATAAGGAATTTAGTAGATCACGATGCGAGAGCAAACCAACCACCATCAAATGCAATTAATATTAGAAATAACTTCGCCGACTGGTTTGTCAATGAAGGAAATATTGACTTTCAATGGAATAAATACAAAAATACAAACTAAATCAGTATTTATTTTATAAGAAACAAAACAGCAAAACAAAAATAAACTAGAAGTTTTTTTTTAATAATACAAATTCTATATACTACTGAAATACATCAGCCAAGTAAAAGACTTAGCACTATAATATTTTGGACTTGAATTAACACTTTAATTCACGGTACTTTTTCATGAAAATATCACATTAAAAAAAAAACAAAAATATTGATACAAAAATATTTAGTCCGAGTCATCAATCTTTTCAAGTTCCTCCGATAAAAGTTGTACAACCTTTGTCTGGAAGTTGATTTGCCGCCGTTGACTTAGATCTTCCACCTGTTGGGCAACACTGTTGAAAAAACCTGCATGGACTGCCGCTTTTCACAGTTTTCTATTGCGTGTAGCACCCTTTCCAATGGCTCGGTCTCTGCAGCGTGACTGTTAGCCAACTTCCTCTTTTTGATTTTGACGACCTCTGTGCTGGGTCTCGTCCATAGTACTTTGACTTTCATTCAATGAAATTTATTTATTCCATTGAAAGTCTTGGCTGAGGTCACTAAAAAGCAAAATGAAAAATCATAAGCATACAATAATTCATTTAAAAAATACTAGAAAACCTACTCTGCGGGAAATTTTACATTTGTTACATTTACACTGGAAATGTAACCATTTTATTGACGGAGTTGCTCCAGAACCGCTGGGGACATTGCTTTCTAGTTTAAGTATGAGCGAGTCCCTCAGTGAAGTCCATTTCTTCTGGCATTCTTCAGCTATATACCTATATGTATGTATATAAAAATATAATAAATTCGTTATGATAAAACGGATATAAGCTATATATTATAACTTGCCTGTTTTGCCAAAACCAGTGGAAATGTCTTCCCATGCGTCCTGTCGTTAAGTTTTGTTGATAAAGCCTTTATCGTCCTTTGCGTATAAGCATATATGGCTCTTAACTTCGATAATTAATTTGGATTCGAATTCGCGGACTTGCGCCTTTTCCATCAATTTATATTCATGGCTATTCATTTTTCCTGTATTGTAAAAAAAAAGAATAATGTTAATCTTTAGATTTAAACACTAAATTTATTATTCTATTTACAATTCAATGCAAACTTTTTAAACAAAATATAGCCAGACAGCTTACTGCCAAATTTTCCTGATTGAATTGCAAATGAAAAAGTTTTTTGTCCGTCAATCTGTCAGTGGAACCAATAGAAATTGGAACCCAATGTCAAGCATTAGGACAAAGGACAGAAGTTTGTATGTTTCAGATGCCTTTACGTTATGTTAGGTCAGTTCGCTTTTTGGTTTGCTTGTTTTATTATATTATTAAGGTATGCATGAAAACTAAATTGTTTAAATTAAATAAATACATTTCCCCAATTACTTGAGCACCTTTAAGAATTTTTCTTATCCTTTTTTCGAATATTAGAAACTAATTTCAGAGTAAAGTGAACTATAATAATTCTAAAGTTGCACTGATAAATTATTATTTTTATAAATTAATTACGATTCACTGAATTCTGAAATATATTTTTAAATAATCCTTAATTATGTCTGGGTTAAAAACAAATTTTTATAATTTGGTGAATCATAGTTTTTGGGAAAATGACACTTTTTGAAGAAAATACACAAAATGTTTCTCAAAGTTTCACATGCATTATAAATCATTTATAGCAAATTACCTGTGCTTCATCAAATTATGAAATTTTGTTTTCTATAACTCAGATATAATCAGAAAGTATTAAAAAAGTTATTTCAAAATTTGGTGAATCTTAGTTGCTGAGTTATAAGCAATTATATATAAGCGCGACACTATCTCGAATAAAAACATGTAGTTTCATGTAAAAGTGCCTTTAACTTGAAAACTAAGATTCACCAAATTCTGAAAGTTGGTGCTCGAGCTTAGACCTAGCTCAGAAGACTGTATAAGAGATTTCAGAATTAGGTGAATCTTAGTTTTTAAGTTGTAAGCAATTATATATAAGCGCGACATTATCTCGAATAAAAAACTAGTAATTTCATGTAAAAGTGCCTGTAACTTAAAAATTCAGATTCACCAAATTCTGAAAGTTAGTGGTCAAGCTAAGACCTGGCTTAGAAGACTGTATACGAGATTTAAGAATTTGGTGAATCTTAGTTACTGAGTTATAAGCAATTATATATAAGCGCTGCACTATCCCAAATGCAAAAATGTACTTTCTTGTAAAAATGACTGTAACTGAAAAAGTAGGATTCACCAAATTCTGAAAGTTAATGCTCGAGCTAAGACCTGGCTTAGAAGACTGTATACGAGATTTCAGAATTTGGTGAATCTTAGTTACTGAGTTATGAGCAATTATATATAAGCGCTACACTATCCCAAATGCAAAAATGTACTTTCTTGTAAAAACGACTGTAACTGAAAAAGTAGGATTCACCAAATTCTGAAAGTTGGTGCTCGAGCTTAGACCTAGCTTAGAAGACTGTATAAGAGATTTCAGAATTTGGTGAATCTTAGTTTTTAAGTTGTAAGCAATTATATATAAGCGCGACATTATCTCGAATAAAAAACAAGTAATTTCATGTAAAAGTGCCTGTAACTTAAAAAGTCAGATTCACCAAATTCTGAAAGTTAGTGGTCAAGCTAAGACCTGGCTTAGAAGACTATATACGAGATTTCAGAATTTGGTGAATCTTAGTTACTGAGTTATAAGCAATTATATATAAGCGCTGCACTATCCCAAATGCAAAAATGTACTTTATTGTAAAAATGACTGTAACTGAAAAAGTAGGATTCACCAAATTCTGAAAGTTGGTGCTCGAGCTAAGACCTGGCTTAGAAGACTGTATACGAGATTTCAGAATTTGGTGAATCTTAGCTACTGAGTTATAAGCAATTATATATAAGCGCTACACTATCCCAAATGCAAAAATGTACTTTCTTGTAAAAACGACTGTAACTGAAAAAGTAGGATTCACCAAATTCTGAAAGTTGGTGCTCGAGCTTAGACCTAGCTTAGAAGACTGTATAAGAGATTTCAGAATTTGGTGAATCTTAGTTTTTAAGTTGTAAGCAATTATATATAAGCGCGACATTATCTCGAATAAAAAACAAGTAATTTCATGTAAAAGTGCCTGTAACTTAAAAAGTCAGATTCACCAAATTCTGAAAGTTAGTGGTCAAGCTAAGACCTGGCTTAGAAGACCGTATACGAGATTTCAGAATTTAGTGAATTTTAGTTACTGAGTTATAAGCAATTATATATAAGCGCTGCACTATCCCAAAAGCAAAAATGTACTTTCTTGTAAAAACGACTGTAACTGAAAGAGGACGATTCACCAAATTCTAAAATCTCTTATACAGTCTTCTAAGCTAGGTCTTAGCTCGAGCACCGACTTTCAGAATTTGGTGAATCGTCCTTTTTCAGTTACAGTCGTTTTTACAAGAAAGTACATTTTAGTATTTGGGATAGTGTAGCGCTTATATGTAATTGCTTATAACTCAGTAACTAAGATTCACCAAATTCTGAAATCTCTTATACAGTCTTCTAAGCTAGGTCTAAGCTCGAGCACCAACTTTCAGAATTTGGTGAATCATACTTTTTAAGTTACAGGCACTTTACAATGAAACTATATGTTTTTATTCCATATAGTGTCGCGCTTATATATAATTGACTATAACTCAGTAAATAAGATCCAACAAATTCTGAAATCTCTTACACAACCTTCTCAGCTAGGTTTGAACTCAAGTATCAACTCTCAGAATTTGGTGAATCTTATTTACTGAGTTATAGTGAATTATATATAAGCGCGACGCTATCTCAAATAAAAACATGTAGTTTCATGTAAAAGTGTTAGTTTACATGCACATGTAGGATTCACCAAATTCTGAAATTTTGATTTCAAACTCAGATATATTCAGGAAGTATTAAAAAAGATTTCATAATTGGGTGAATCACAGTTAGTTTGCTATACATATATGATTTATTGCAAGTGACACTCTAAGAAACGTTTTGTGTATTTTATTCAAAAGTGTCATTTTCTTAAAAACTATATTATTCACCAATTTATTAAATTTTGGGTTTCAACTTAGACTTAATCAAGAATTATTTAAAAAGATATTTCAAAATTCAGTGAATCCTATTTTATTTATAAAAATAATAATTTATCAGTGCAACGCTCTTCCGAACGAGCACTGTATTTTCTTAAGAAATTATGAATAACTAACTTTAGAATTATATAGTTCACTTTATTCTGAAATTAATTTCTAATATTCGAAAAAAGATAAGAAAAATGTATAAATGTGCCTCATAAATTGCGGAAATGTATTTATTTAATTAAAAATATACAAACATCTGTCTTATGTCCCAATTCTTGAAATTTCAGTTCAGTGTTCATTTCTCAGCTGTCAATTTTATTTAAAAAAAAACAAAGCAGAAAAATCAAAACAAAAGCCACTTCACCTAAAAACAACATCAAATGAAACCTTAAGTGGTCTTTTCAACATGAATCATTAGCAGAACTTTTTTATAAACATGGATTGCATATTCTTTATTGCCATCAATGATCCCTGGGATATAAGTAAGTTATTTTTGATAAATTATAAATGGCTAAAGGGTTACCCAATTATATTTTTTTTAATTTTAGACGTTCAATCGCATCTAAAAGGATTTCTGCAACCATGGTAAAACCAACTACAGCTTCTTTAACGGCAACCAAAAATGATATTGCTACTAACAGAGCTGCTGCTGGGAAACTAACTACATTGGCATTATATAGGTAGTTAGAGAATGATGGTATACGATGAGTAAATTTTGTACATACCTAATTCACCGCCTGGGAATAAATTGTTTTTAAGAAATGTAAAAAAGAATAAAATAATTTTCCTTACCTATATCCTATTTATTTATTTTTTTCGAAAACAAATATATTCATTTCTCAATTTTGTGAATTGTAAAATTTAAAGGTAATTCTTCATTAAATAATAAATGAAATATATTGCGAGAATCGATATAGACGCTTTTCCCAAGCAAGAAGGATAAAAGCTCAAGCGAAAGCTGTCGGCGTTGAAGTCCAGAATCTAAACAAAATGAAAACAGACGAAATGCAAGAGTATGTTTCGAGAAAACTACCAACGGTTGAAATGGCCATCTCGTTTCAAAAGGTTCAGTCACTCGAGGAAGTCATTCTCAACAATACCAATTCGAAAAAAGCTTCTTATAGAAATTGATGAAGCATTAACCACCAATGGCCAAAAATACAACAGCCTCATGTATCTTGCCCATTTATCGATGGGTTTTAGTTTTGAAGAATTGGTTACCTTTATTCAGAATTACTGCAACTATTTTGGCCATGTGTTCCACTATTTAGCTCGATCTGGTCTCTTGCTACCGCTCAAGGAAGATAAAGTACTCGAAATAATCTCGAACTTAATATTGGGCAAATTCCAGCAGACCGAATTCCAGGCAAATGCCAATCGTCTTAAGCTTTCAGTGTCGACAGCTGGTGCGAACAACACCTATTCTCGCGACCACAAAGGCAGAAAAACTTGCCGCTTATGTCTTCAATGGACTTTATATTCCACTCAGTTGGCCTCGATTTTGGTTAGGTCCACTAGAATCGATGATCTTGCACTCAAATTAGAAATGGTTGAGACAATGCAGCTACATTTCGCATACCTGTCTGGTTTAAGTAATATAAAACAAGTACAAGCAACATTTAGGAAAGTCGAGAGAAACAATGTGCTTCCGATGAAATCACGGACGGTTATTGCTGTCGGTGGTGTAATCTATGCAGAAATTGGTGCTTCCCTCAACATCTGGTGATTCCTCAAACTATAACAACTAAGTAATATAAAAACATTTTATTAAGTGTATTATCCATTTATTTCTATACCTTATTATTCCTTTTTTACGAATTTTTGCGTACGTAACTGAATACTACATACAAAGTAGGACCTCCTACATATACATATGTATGTGTCCTTAAAAATCACATTAATTTATAATGTATGCATATTGTATATCTATCAACTTACATCCTTCATTTTCATCAGCATAAGTACATATTAATATATGTATCTAGGTTCCATCTATGTATGTAGGTACATATTTCCCTCCTAACTTACGTGATTAAAACCCTAAACATAGATTTAAATATACATTTGTAGGTACCTATGTAACTATTTCTTAAAACATCCATTCGACAATTCATTATACTATATCCATCAAGGTAATCTTACATACATCGACTTTAAACCGGCGTAGGATAACAGCGTCAATGTTTTGCTGCATTCAGGTTGTTAGCTACAAGAGAAAGTTCGTACGATCCAGCCGTGCATTTTATTTTTGATATATTCATAATTGTCCAAGAATTCAAATCGCATCTTTTTTTCAGTCAATCTATAATTATTATTTTTGCACACGTCAATGAATACCTACATATATACTATGTAGCCGGTCATACATTTATATAATTCTCAAAAATCACACGGCTAATATACATATTGCACCCATCATATAACGTTATGCATATAGATACCTACCCACCTACATCCTTCACTTGCATTATATATGTACATATATAGATACCTAAGCTCCATCTATTTAGGTAGACACGCATATATTACCCTCCTTATTTACGTAATTAAAATCCATTTAAATATACATTTGTAGGTACAGGTACCTATGTAACTATTCCTTGAATCATCGATTCATGATTCAACCATTCATTATACTAAGTATCAAGGCAATATTACCTACATCGCCTTTAAGCCTGCATATGAGAACTAGACTACCTACCTACTAACATGTTGGTACAAACAATTGTATGGCAGGTAACGTCAATTGGGGTTTAAAAAAGACACGAGCCAATCACCAAAGACTTTAAGTTCTAACCTTGAAGCAAATCGATTACGCACTTTAGGCAGTACATCGACCTACAGACAGAGAGAAGATACTTGAAAGGAGATGAAATATTTAGGTTATCCATTTTCGTATTACTTTTTGGTTTAAATTTAAATCTTCAATATTACTTTACAAATCAGAAATTCACAATTCCAAAATTAAAAAGCCAAAGAACCCATTTTATGTTATTTATTTTTAACTAAAAACAAAACTTTTTGTCTATACATATTGTTAAAAAATAATAAGTTGAGACAAACATTTAATAAATTCAAATGACATTTCATTTCCCTCAAACTATAAGAACTAAGCAATATATAAAAACATTTTATTATGTGTATTATCTATTTATTTTCTTATTATGAATTTTTGCCTAAGTCACTGAACACTAACAACAATGTAGGCTCCCATACATTTATATTTACATATCGATATTTAAAAATCACATAAATCTTATGTATGAATATTGAACATAAATTATAAAGTTATATGCATGTACCTACCTACCAAACTACATCCTTCATTTCCATTATCATACGTAGGTATAAAACACCATCTTCAGGAAGGTCATAATACAAAATAATCATAATAATTCAAGGAATAGTTACATAGGTACCTACAAATGTATATTTAAATCTAGGTTATGGATTTTAATTATGTGAGCTAGGTGAGAAATATGTACCTACATACATAGATGTAATTTAGGTATGTAAATATGTAGGTAGGTAGTAGGTACTATGCAAAAGTTGATGACTCGATGCACATGTTTCATTTGAAGCTTTTCCAAGGTTTTTAAGCATACAAAACAATGAACAATAAATAAACACTCTTCTTGTTGGCTTCGGAGTACGGTGAGAACTCATGGTAACCTTTAAAGTCATGGCTTTTGTAAAATCCGGATAGACCAGCAATTCGGATGCCATTGACCTTAACTACACCAGCGTAACCCAAATAGATGTTTGGAGCAAACCATCTACCGTAGGGTAGTTCTTGCAGTTAGTTAGATGCTTCGTGGTTGCTACCAATAAATATGTTCAAAATTGGCGCTATTTTTTCACCGCTGCAGTACCTTTGGTGAAAAATCAATTTTTTTAAATTTCTATAAATAAAATTCGTTTTCTAGTAAACTTACTTGTAAGATGTGCACAATGTCCATGTATATTTCTTGGGCACAGCCATGGTCTCGAGATCTTCTAGGTTTCTTGTGGATTAGAAATCACCACAACACAACAACAAATCAATAATTTTAACATTTTCCGCTTTTTGGTGTCGTAGATTTTTTCCAGCTTGCCATCAGCACAACCTTCTACAGCGATTTTCATTTTTGTGTTTATTTTTATTATATGTATATTAAAACTTGACTGTGAAATTATAATTTAAAAAAAAAATGCATTTGCTGAAGTTGTTATTCGTTCAATAAACACGAATTAAATGAACAACAAAACGAAGGTTTCTCGGAGAAAATTGTTTTCGGCTGGGTTTTGTTGTATACGGGAGCAACCCAATACAGATTCTCTGCTGCATCCTTGGCATACTTCAATATAGCTTGCTACTCTTGCTCAGACCTAAATTTCTAATGACATAGGAACTGAGCGTCCCGCCCGAAAAGGCAAGTCGTCCACTAATAACATGTCACCAGTGACCGAGAAGTGGAGAGCACGAATGGGGTAGGTTTCCAAAGGTTGAATAGTGCGAAAGCTTCTCATTGAGGAATCCACTGATTAGGAATTGTATGTATCACTGTATTTGTGAAAATTAAATTAAAAGAAAATCACATCGGCTAAAAAGAATTTCCAAAACACTTGATTTCAATTTAGATATACATTTTCTTGTATCAATAATAATTAACTTGCCTCTTTTTATGTTATTTTACCAGAAAAGTAGTTTAAATTAAATTAACACGTCGAAATTACACAAAACAAATTAACCCGATGACTTTTAGAAGGATGACGTTTTTTGTAATAAAAACATTTTGACAATTGGAAGGGGAGATTGGGACAGAATTTTGTTTTTGTGGGTTGGTACAGCTTTCGTGAATGACATTTTGAATAACGTTATGTTACGAAACGCATATAAATATGTAAATTGTAATTGTTTATAGAACTGTCATTTTGTTTAGTAATTTTTAATTATTTATTGAACAATAGCTTCACCAAATTTGAGTATAGGCTCACTAAATTCGGGAAACCATTCCCCATCCCCATCGTTTGATACCAATAAAGCCCACTTTTGTTTCCATTGGCTGCTAACTATACGCGAACTTTAAATTGTTAATAACTTTCAAACTATGATTCACCAAATTCTAAGATATGGCTCACTAAATTCACCAAATTCTCACTAAATTATTTGCATCAAAAATTTTAAAATTCCAGATTTTTGGCTGCTAACTATACGGTGGTCTTCACTACACATTGTCAAAATGTATATTACACAACACCACTCCTGGGGCTTTGTTATCTTTTGTTTTGTGCAGAACAGAGAGCATCTTTTTTAGGTTGATATCCTGCTCTAGATAGCTGACGACCGTAAAATTTTCAGCATATTGGATTTTTTTTTCAATTTCTGATGGATTTAGCAAATTTTTAAAATAGGTATCCATAATATGTGCATTTAAATTGTTGCCAATTTTGAATTTTCTCCCATTTAATTTATTAACTGTTCTCCAAAAATTGGAAGAATCCTTGACATTATTTAAACTCCTTGCTATTTCTAAAAAGTATTCATTGCGTTTTATTTGACAGAGTTTTTTGTAATCCGTATTTGCTCGTTCATATGCCTTGTGGAAAAACTCCAGGTTTCTTATTCTTGTTAGTCTTAGAAGTTTAAAGGACCTAGTTCTAGCACAGTGTTTGTCAAACCACTTTTGCTTAGATTTAACTACATTCTTCCTT
This sequence comes from Philhelius pedissequus, assembly GCA_910595825.1. Classification (NCBI taxonomy): domain Eukaryota; kingdom Metazoa; phylum Arthropoda; class Insecta; order Diptera; family Syrphidae; genus Philhelius; species Philhelius pedissequus. The sequence continues at coordinate 229,577,391 of OU343160.1, read as the reverse complement.
TCTGAAAAGGAGGTCTAGGTTTTTATAGCTTCGTTAAAAGAATTAATTTCGTGACTTGTGTTTGCTTGTTTAGCCTTATAGCTTTCCTTTTCCCTTTCATTCCAAAAAAGTCTCGACAAAAGAGCAATGTTTTTTTCCGGCCGGGGATTGTTTATTGCCAGGGAAACTGAGATTGGCATGTGATCTGAGAATGTCAATATAGCAGCATTAAAATTCAATATTTTCTCAAACCATTTACCACTGATACCACAATAATCGGTAACTGATGCACCTGGACCTCCAACAAAAGTCAGTTCTCCTAAAATATCCCCACTTGTTGGATCATTAAGCAAAAAAATTTCAAAATTTTGAAAGAGTTCTAATAGTTTTCTACTACTCCCCTCCATAACCTTAACTTTTAAATGTCTAACTGAATTGAATTGTTCGCCAAAAAATATTGTATCACTTTCTATCTGCTGTTTCGCTAGCCGGGAAGTGAAATCGCCGATAAGTATTATATTGTTTGTTTTGAAAGCGTTAAATAAGCAATCCAAACTAGAAAAACCTTTCTCCCAATAATTTCAATTTAAATAGGTAGGGAAAATATAAAAATTTTCATCATCAAAGTTTAATTTCATAGCCGTATAATTTTCAATATTTAAAAAAACTGCATTAACTTGAATTAGTATTTTTTCTTTTGTTTACTAGTTTTTTTAATTAATCTGACAGACGTTTTCATTCCATGAAGATAAATTACTTGTTGATTGTTGCATACATTCTGGCGTATTATTTCCTGAAGATTTTTCATTGCCTTCACTAATGTTGTAATTGGACGCGGTTGTTAATTTTAGAAGCTCTGTGTTGGATAAATTAAAACCAGAATACAATTCGACGACAACCACACGGCCTTCAGATCTGTCAACAAGCAGCCCCCTCTCTCTGCACCAATTGAAAGTTTTCCCCGCCACCAGCAAAGTTTTACCTTTAATTTGCACCTTCAGATTAGCTTTAATTTTTTGATTGCTTTTCCTACTCGAAGCAACGATTGTCACACCTTACGTTTTGCTAGTGGTTAGTGTTTTTTTTTGTAAATTTATTTTTATTTAAGATTAATTTATAACTATCTTAAAGCTAGACAAAAATGTTTAAAACTAGCCAAATTATCAATAACTTACAACTAATTTACTGGTCCTTTACGGGCGCTCTAAACTAAACAATAACTCTTAGAACTAATGTCTTTCGACCTAAAAACTATTTTAATTAAATCTAATTATTTTATTTTTATTTAACCAAGAAAACTTGTTAAAAAACTCAGTGTCAAATCATTTTTAAGTCTTTACTTAAGAACGACCTAAAGATAAACTAAAAAGAATTAAAACTAGATACAACTAACTTATACTAACTAAAAATAACTTAAACTACTTAAAATACCTAATATAATAATAATACCCAAAACCACTTAAAACTACTTAAAAACTAGAACAGCCACAGCAGCATTTTTCGTTTTTTAAATTCTTTTTTTTTGTTTATTTTTTATATGCATGCAGACACACAACAACATGCAACCCACCCATACATGTACATACGCAAATACTAATACATACGCACATACATGCACAGACACGCAGATACATGCACATATGCCCCGCATACATACATATTTTTAGTTTTTTTTTGTTGGTGCCACCCCGACTGTTCCCTATACCTAATTGCCCTAAATCTATGTAAGTCGGCTAAGAGATACCATCTTCATCGACTTTAAATATTATGATGCTATTCAGAGAGCCACCAGAACTGGTTCTCCTATTTCTCCCTATCCCTCCGGTCCCGATCGGACACAGTCCTACTGAACCGAAGGCGCTCTTCTCCACCTTGAGCGATGACGTCTCGATCATACAGGAGTCGCCTATCCACAGTTTTCCGGCTGACGTGGTAGATGAGCGGAACAGTCCTCGACTGTCTAAATAGAGGAATGCTTCGGGAGGGATGTAGCCACTTAACCGCACTCTCTCAAAATATTCATTATTGGGGTAATAAGCCCCAAAAATTAATCTGTTAGTTGAGGACATCGCTCTTGCAACGTGACCCCGAATCAGCTTAAGCAAAAAATTATCTATTCTGTTTATGTTGGCTCGGTTGTATAGAACCTGGTTGGAATAATATCTTGTATACTCCGACTCTGGTGTTCTGTGTAATCCAAGGCAACGTCTAAGACATTGCCTCTCAAACACCCGAATCATTCCCATTTGAGATGGGGCAACGTTGAACCACACCGGGCATCAGTAGGCAATCATCGGCTAGCTGAGGGCCATGTAACAAATCACCTTCGCCCTGCTGTCAAGACGGCTGCTATAAAACAGTCGTTTTGTCAAGGCAAAGGCTCCCCTAGCCCTGGCCAAGGCAGCACGTATATGTCTGTCGAAATACAGGTACTGATCCCACCAGATGCCAAGGTACTTTACTACACTTTTTCTCGCCAGTGGATGTCCATGTGGCACTACGATCACCAGCTTGCGCCAGTTCTTTCTCGTATCCCTTGGGGCGCTAGACAACGGAGTCCTAAACAGAATAGTTTCTGATTTCTGGATGTTGATTTTAAACTTCCAGTCATCACAATATCGCTGAATCTTGTTGAAGTCACTCTGCAAGAGACTTTTAATGACCTCAACTGTATTAGCCCTTCTGTACGCAATTAGATCGTCGGCGTACGCAATTGCCTGAGTTAGACTACCTATCAGATCGCTGGTGTAAATGCTGAATACAATCGCCAAGTTAACCGCTCCCTGCTGAAGACCATTATTAATATTAAAAATTGCGGTAGAAGTTACATTGCCATTCTTTCTAAACTTTCTACCATTTAGCATGTCATAAAGCATATACAATAGAGGTTTACTTATACCTAGTCTGGTTAGCTTTAGATAGAGACCTTCTAACCATACGGTGTCGAAGGCCTTCTCCAAATTAACCAGACAGGCACCCGTGCACTGCTTTTTAGTTTTGTTCCATTGGATATCAGAAACTAGTTTAGACGCGGCATGAATTGTGTCATGTCCCGCCTTAAAACCGAACTGATTATCCGGGATAATATTTTTGTCCTCCGCCCACTTGAATAGGGCTCTATTAATAACCTTTTCAAATACTTTGCTGATACTTGGAAGAAGACTTGTCGACCGGAGATTCGCCGGATTGGAGTTGTCCTTTCCCTTTTTTGGGAGAGGGTGCACCACAGCTGTCTTCCACCGCACTGGATAATATGCATTATTAAGCGCGTTGTTAAACAGTGTGGTATAAATGTCAACTGCTTCTTGAGGCAAATGTCGTAGTACAACGTTGGATATACCATCGACTCCTGCTGACTTCTTTTTCTTTAATGAATCGAAGATGAGCAGGAGCTCATTCTTCGAAAGTAACAGGGGAGTGGGCCCATTTCGGTCGGCGATTATGGCGTTTGCCAAATCTTCATCATTCAACCCTGTAAAACCAAGGTTCTCAGATCGCCATTCGGTTATATCGTTCCGGAGCCATAAGTGATGAAGCAGAGCTCTGTTCTCCAGGTCATGATTCGGGCGAATGCTAGAATTCACCTTGTACACTTGCTGGAAAGCAGCCCCCACAGCCTCCACTCTCTCCTGCGGATCTTCGATTATATAGAGGTCATCGTCCAATACGGTATCCTCTGGGTCTATGCCTTCTGTCAGAAGTACATCTCTCGCAGGGGGTGGCCGTGGCGCGATAGTTGTGTGTTCGCCTGTTAATCTCATGGTCACAGGTTCGATAGCTGCCGTAGTCTATGTCTTCTTATTTTCCATTAAAAACAATTCTAAAAACAATTGTCATACAATGAGTTGCTGGTTTACTCATTACATGCTGTTTAGGCATAACACCAACAACATGTGATTGAGTAAAACTAGTATACCGATAAAATATGACAAAAGGATAAAAAAATTAATGCGAATTATAAGGGACATAGATAAATAAGACACGAAAATTTCTCCGCATTAGTTCAGCCGCCATCCCTGGAGATAAAATCTAACACAACAACCACCTACAGTCTCCGAATATCACGCCACACATCTTTCCTATCATTCTTTCTCTTCCTTAACCTCACCCTCACGCCCGCGCTGTGTTGAAACATTTAAAGGGTATTCATAATCCCTTGAGCGCGTGTAGATTATTAAAAAAAAAAAAAAAAAAATCTCTGTTCTCTGTCGTCCGCTGGAGCTTAAGACAAGGAAGATCGTTTTGATCCTTTCTTCTAAAAATCTTATTAATTTTTGGAAACATACTTGGGTCGCTAGAGTTAACGGCACGAATTTAACTGTCCCAGAACAAATTAATAGCCAATCTATAATTTTCTTTGATCAATTGGTTGATGGTTTTGATGGACGACTACAGTGTCCTAATCTCCAGATCTCGTGTATCAGTAAATCGTCTGTACAAGCGTTTTAGTCCTGTCAGTATTCCACTTTTTTGTCTGTGAAGTGCGTCAATTTTCGCGTTACGGTACATGTCAGTTGCGTTACGTTCTTTGTATTTCGGTATTGTTATGTTCATTGTTCCTAGAATCGTTTCGTCAATTTGTTCTAAGTATCTGTCGATTTCAGTATTTGTTAGGTTCCTGTCATTTGGTGGGGATATACCATTTGACCGTAAATCGCTCAATAATGCGTTGGAGAAGCGTGGCCAGCACCTCTTACTGTAATTGTAAGTATGCACAGTCACATACTCATCCAACTCCATAAGCTCGTTCGGAAGTTGTATAACGGCGGCGAATCCGCAGTGGTCACTGTCGTACTCGATCGTTCGTAAACAATTTCTTGGTCGTTGACCCACAGTGTCAGTAATTGTTAGTCTTGCGTCTTTCAGCAACAGATCCAGATAGGCATCGCTTCTTGGAAATGATGGCCTCTCTGTTGTTAGAAGATCGAGGCGATACTCAAGGTTGTATCGACCCATCCAATTATACAAATGGTTACCTCGAGGATTTTGTATTTGATTTCCCCAATCTATATGTTTGGCGTTTAAAAAAGTTTTTTTCTGAGCTCAATCTTAAGCATTCAAAAAGCTTTTCAATCTCTGTTATAAACTGTGTGGGCAGAGGTGTTTGCGGTGCATAGGCAGCGATCACATACATTCGCTTCCCCTGTTGGAGATGAATGCATATGATGCATGCCACTAACGTCCGAAATTTTCGCACATCACTATTATATATTACCTTATGACTAATGCCTTTACGTATAAAGATTGCGACGCTTCCTCCTTGAGTGGAGTTGGGTCGGTCTCTTCTTACGATATTGTTTGTTGTTGTTAGTCAATTTATGTTTCTGGTTAAGCCTAGTTCCGCTAGCCATAAACACATCTGGACTTATGTTTTTAAGCAATTGGAATAAATTCGCTCTACGTTCGGTCCTAATTAGTGAATTTACATTCACAGCTAGGATCTTAAAGGGCCTCTCCGGTAGCGCGCCCTTAACCTCTAAGTTGCGTTAAGCTCGGCAAAACAGAACAGGCCCTGGATGGCCAGCAGAATGCCCATAATATCCGCCTGTGCCGCCTGCGCCTTAGGCACGGGGGCCTGTTGGGCGACCTTTGGTGTAGGCTGTACCGTGCTTCCTCTTCCTGACCCCATTTGGGCGTAAGAAATTTGGGGGTTGACGGGCGTTGTTGTAGGAGGGCTCACTGTTGGACGCTTGTCTACCACTGTTTGCTTTGCTTTGCTTTATTGTTGTTTATAAGCTGAAACGTCGGGCATCCCCGATAATTAGACGGGTGTCCACCGCCGCGGCAGAGTACACATTTAAGCTGGGTCCTATCTTCGACCCGTTCCCTTCCTAACTTGCATTCACCTGCATTGTGGTTCTCTCCACACTTAACGCAGCGGGACTGCATTTCGCAGTTTGCTGCGGCGTGGCCGAACCTTTGGCAGCGCATGCATTGAAGCATGTCGCCGCACCTTTTTAATTTGTCCCAAGTTACAACCTGGAAGATGAGGACGGAGATACTCCGCAATCTATCCAGTTTGCTGCTGGGTGAGAGTTGAACAGGGAAGAAGGGAAGACTCCGCTTCTCCTGCCTAGCTCTAACTGTAGCGAACGGCTTGACCCCGATAAAGTCGAGATCGTCATTCGCTTTTTGGCGGAGTTCACTTAAGAGCACCTGTGGTTTCGTGCAGGAATCTATGCCCTTCAAAAGGACCGTTTGAAACTTTTCAGTCTTAGGGGTGAAACTAAAGAATTCAGTAGTGGTTTCTTTTAGCATCGCTTTAATTTTTTTGTGATGTTCCAGTGTGAAGCAATGGATAGCATGCCTATCATTATTTAATCTTTTTATAGTAAAGTTTTGACCTATGGCCAACTCACACAGATTTATGGTATCATGTAACATCATTTTATAAGTATTTATGGGTGGCACCTTTTCTTTTTTCGTAATCGGCGGCTGTGGCTGCTGCTGCTGAGACTGACTTTTCTGCTGCTGTTGATTCTGCTGCTTTTGATTCAGCTGCTGCTGTTTTTGTTGCGGTTGTTTCTGGGCTTGTGTCTGCTGCTGTGGCTGTTGTTTTTGTAATTGTTCTTTTTGCTGTTGTTGTTCTTGTTCCTCGAATTCTTTTAGTTGTTTCGCTCGGCGCGCTTCTTGGTTGGCTTTAACATTGCTTTTCAAACTTTGGATTTCTGCCTCCAATGCTTCAATTTGAGCGACCATTCTTTGTTCCTCGTCCTCCTCAGATGACGCCTCTGATGTGGAGAGGTTCACGAAGGCAGTACTATCGCCCGTCGTGAAGTGCTCTTCTCCTTCCTCAGACATATATTCAATGCCCTCTTCGGGTGAAGTGTCTAGCTGGGGTTGTCTTGCGGCCTCTGACGGCTCGTCTCTATCCGACGTATTCAGCCCAGCTGGCAGCTTTGCTGAGGTGGCCGTGGATCTCCTCTTAACCAAATTTGGTGCGCACTTGATCCTCTTTCTGCGCTTCTGGTTAGCATCGGATGTTACTGCCGTTGTTGTTATTGCTGTTGATGTTGTTGCTGCAGAATCACTGCTTGTAAGTGGAACATCTTTCGATGTTCCCTCAGCTTATGCCATCCCTGGCCTCATTGGCCCTAGGATACCTTTCGATGCCCCGGTGCTTAAACTCCTCCTCCTTTGATTGTTTTCCCAACCAATAAAGTTTTCCACTTCACGGTTGTGAAAAAAAGCTTGCAAAGTTCTGATGCCCGGCTGGGAATCGAACTGGCGACCCTCGGATTCTCGGTCGGCCACTCTACCACTGTGCTACTGCACCACTTAAAAACTGTTGATTTAATGTTACACTTAAGCTCACACACGAAATTTTATTTAAAAAAAAAAAACTGGGAAGCCGAAAACGTATTAAGACCTCCACAGTACGAGATCGACTGATAGTGGTTAGTGGCTATGTATGAGTATGCAATTCCCTTTAATTTTACTGGAATTATGCAGCATTTCGTCGACATAATTTTGGAGTTTGTTTCCACCAGGATATTGCATGTTTGGTAGTTAGGTTAGTGGGCTGACAGTTGATGTTGTTACCGTCACACTTAGATCAATGTAGATGCATTGTGATACCCGATTTGAAGAAAACCCATGCTGAAAAAACTTAAAATAACATATCTCTTTCCGGCAAGCAGTAGCTTGAAATTTCGGAAGGGTACTAAAAAGGAAGAAGTGTCTCTGTAAGTGTCGGTCGGCACATAGGCACATTGCTGAGGGGAGGCCACAATACCATTGTCATTAGAGGGCTTGATCCTCTCCCCCACCCCCACTGGGGGCTCCCCTCAAATGTCTGGTGGTTGGGTTTGATGGATCAGTGGATGATGTGTGTGTCTGTTTAGTTGCGCCAGATTGGCTGAATAAGTCGAGACGGTCGACCCCTCCACAAGAGTATTTTACCGTTCTTAAGGAAAGGCGGCCACCTTAACTGAATGACTCTCGTGTTCACTGCAGGAGCAGCAAAGATTGGTGAAGGGCTGGCTGCCCAAACTCCGTTCGTTGCCACTCCTACAGGAAATACGTGTGTCGCTATTGTTGTCGTCCTTTACGGCTATGTTGATTTGGAACTTTCAAGGCATTTAGTAGCGTAAATGAATTTTAGTATATTCTTTCTAGGGATAGTAGAGAGTTCCTCTAAATCTTTGAAGAAGTGACTCCCGAGTCTGCTGCTCAGATGACAACGCGCAGAGCAGTGACAAAGGAAGTGAGGAGTGTCTTCATGTATCTCCTCGTCACCACATCCTCTGCAGAGATTATCCGTACTAAGTTTCATCCTTTTCTTGTGGTAGCCCAACAGGTTGTGACCAGTGGTTATGCTCACGAAAAGGGAGATAGGATTTTTGTTCAGATTCATGATACCATCAGTTCTCTGTTTATTAAAAATTGGCCATAATTTCCTGGTTGTAACACAGGTATCGAGTGAGCTCCATCTCATATTTGTTAAACATAGAATTTTTCCTTCGATTTCCTGCTGAAAATTGCAGGGTGGGATCTGGACTATTGTGTCTGTTTGAACTAGGTCAAGTGTTGAACCAATTCTTGCCTGTTCGTCAGCGCTCTCGTTGCCTGGAACACCACTGTGACCAGAAACCCAACAGAGCCTTACGGAATGTTGTGTGCCAAGGACCCTGAGCCTTTCGTGACACTAAATAACAAGTTTCGATTTGATTTCAATGGCAGAAATAGCTTTTATTGCTGCTTGGCTGTCAACGTTATATCCGTCTTTAGTATTGCCATCATTGAGATCGGTTTGGCAGCTGCCGTCACTGCCAAAACCTCAGCTTGGAAGACACTGCTGTAATTAGGCAATCTGAATGAGCTGGCTAGTCCAAGGGTTTCTGAAAAGAAGCCGGCACCAGCCCGGGCATCCATTTTGGAACCATCGGTGTATATTGATATCATTGATGCACAGGTTGGCGGCGCGTTCATTTGTCAGTCATCTCTACTAGGAAGGGCTGTAGTGAACGGTTTATGAAAGTCTAGACGGGGGATTAGGTAGTCAGTGCTTACCTTATTTCCCATGAATTTCTGTAGAATCTGTGCGTGACCGAATGCATTATGTTTCCAGCTACCTGTTTGGCTATGCCGAAGTGCACTTTGTGCTGCTGAACCTTGAACGTATAGATGAAGGGGCGTTAAGTTAAGAATCGCTTCTAGACCCGCTGTGGGGGTGGACTTCATAGCCCGAGTGATTCCAACACATGCCATTCTTTGAACCTTGGTCATCATTTTAAGGTTGGTAACTTTGTCTAATGCATTTCACCAGACTACATTACCATATGTCAATACAGGTCAAACTATGGCCGTGAACATCCATTTGATAATTCTTGGGCTTGGTCCCCAGGTTTATCAAAAATCCTGTTACAGGACTAGCATGCAAACATGGCCTTGTTAGTTCTTTCTTTAATGTTGAGACTCCAGTTAAGCTTCTTATCTAAGATCACACCCAGATACTTTGAGTGGTCAGAGATTTTAAGCTGAGTCCCTTCTATAGAAGGAATTTTAAAAATAGGTAATTTCCTTTTGTTTGTAGAGAGGACAAGTTCGGTTTTTGCGGGTTAACCGCTACTCCGCATTTCTCTGTCCAAGTACTCATAACCGACAGGGCATTTTCCATTAGTTCACTGATTGTGGAGGGAAATTTACCTGTCGCTAGTAAAGTTACGTCATCCGCGTATGCAATTACCTTGACTCCCATATTTTTGAGTATTATCAAAACTGCGTTCATCACGAGAATCCATAGCAGCGGAGAGAGAACCCCACCTTGTAGAGTTCCCCTGGAAGCAGATACCTTGATCTGTACTCCACCTAGCTCTGAATTAATTTGTCTGTTTTTTTTAACATAAACATGATCCATCTTATGATGATGCTAATCGCATTAAGATTGTTGAGCGCCTCTTCCACCGCTTCGTTTTGTACATTTTTGTACATTATTGAAGGTTCCTTCAATGTCCAAAACGCAGCAAGGGTATATTCTTTGTCCTTGAGCGTTTTTTCAATTGTGCTGACGACATTATGTAGTGATGTCTCTATATTTTTACCCTTCGTGAAAGCATGTTGATCTGGAGAAAAGACGGGTCTGAAGTCTTTAACGCCCATGTGACTAGGCTTCCCAGCTTTTGGAATAAATACCACCTTGACTTCTCGCCACGCTTTAGGTACATATCCCCATTTAAGGTTGCTAAGGAATATATTTTTTAAGTGTGGGATCACCTGGTCTTCACATTTTTGTAACAACATGGGAAATATTCCGTCCAAACCAGGTGATTTATACGGCGAAAAGGAATTGATAGCCCATTTTATCCTTTCCTCCGTAATAAATTCAGTTGGTGTCGTGTTCTTTATGTAAGGCTCCACTTGTGGGTTATTATTCCCATTAGTTTGCAGCCTGGAAACTGGGCGTTAACCAGGAGTCCCAGTGTTTCGCCGCACGACTCTGTCCAACGTTCATTGGTTTCCTTAAGAGAACCTACAACGTTTGGTGCCTTAGCAAGTATTTTTCTGAGTCTTGCTGATTCATTGGTGTTCTCGATTTGACTACAGAAGTTTCTGCACGAGCTGCGTTTAGCTCTTTGTGTTTCCATTTTAAATTTCTTTTGACTGTATTTGTAAATTACCCAGTCACTGTCGGCTCTAGTGCCATTGGCGACATTGAAGAGTCTCCTCGTCTCTTTCCTTATGTCGCCAAGTTCCGCCGTCCACCAGGGTGGTTTCTTTTTGCCCTGTCCACACGGTTTTAATGGACAACTTTTTTCGAAAGCTTTACCGAGAATTTCGGTGAAGCTATCAGCAGTTATATCTATAAATTCAGGTTCTAACATCTCGTTTGTGCTAAGTCTTCGAATTTCAGTATTTATTTCCCTATTAAAAATTTCCCAATCGTTCCTCCTGAGATTTCTGAAAGGTTCAAGAGGATCAGGGGTATCGGGTATCAGAAATTCTATGAGTTTATATTTAGAGAAGGATTCCTCTTTCAATACCTTCCACTGGTCAATGGAAATAGTATCTGAGTTGCTAAGAAAAGTTACATCGAGTACCTCTACGATTCTTGGTAACAAAGGTGGATTCTTTGCCCATATTCGCTACCAGAAAGTTGTTTTCAACAATATATTGAAAAAGTAACTCACCCCTTACATTGATGTCGGTGCTGCCCCATTGTAAATGGTGCGCGTTGGCGTCGCAACCCACAACAGCGTCCCATTTCTCCAGTGCAACACGTTCGAGGAGCTTTCAAGGTATATAGCATGATGCTATGATCAGTGGTGGGAGCATGACACGATCGAGTTTGACCGTTGCTTTGTCTATACAGCTGTATGTGGATAGAAGAAATAAATTAATCTCTTTTCTAGCTACAATACAAGCTCTAATACTACTGTTAATACCTACGTTTGTGTTTTTGTACAGTGTTAGTTCTTTGGAGTATAGGCCCTTAATTCTGCCACCTGCAAACCAGGGTTCTTGAATCAGGGTAATATCAATGCGTCTGCTCTCCAGCAAGTAGACCAAGTTGGCGCTGGCAGATTTACTGTGTTGGAGATTTATTTGAATTAGTTTCTTGTTTTTATAAAACCCCCTCCCCACTTAATTACCTTTTTCTTGGAGGGTAACAGCCGTAACCTGCAAGGATTAATACCAACGCGCACCTTGAAATCAATCTGCCGAAGAAGTGGTAATGATTTGTGATCTAGGATTACTACCACTTCCGTGCCATCTCCCAGTTTTGACTGAGCTGGTCGGTATTGAGTGACCTGAGATAGCGTTCTTATCTGTTCCTCGGGATGAGCCGTTCTCTTAGCATTAGCTTAGCTTTAGGCCTAGAAAACTCGCTGATTACCTTCTTCCCCATGAGGCGGAGGGCAGCAGTTTTCTGCACAATGTCTTTGAGCCATGCGAAGGTTTGTGCATCCTCGCATGACAACATTTTGAATCCTCGAAACTTGGCGAGGGTACCGAAGTGTGGTGGAGACCGGCTCCTTACGATGGCCTGGTTTACCTCTTCAAGGATCCTTACTTCGATTAGTCTTCCGTCGGTTTACGAGTTAGATTGCCATAGTATTCCATGGCGATGATTGCCCTACAGGTACCTTGGAGATCCTGGCTTTTTTGGTTGCGTTCTTAGGTGAGTTTGTCGGTGAGTTCGTGTCGTTCCTCGCTCGCTTAGACGTACCCGCATTAGCTAATGGGTCAGTGGGTCAGCTTTGGAATAGTCGTACTTGTAGTTGGTCCCGTCATCATCTGGAGCCGTCGTTTGGATCTGTCCAGAGCCAGCCGCTCCTTAGCCGTTAACGTTTCAGGGTTCTTGGCAGCTAGATGCCGGACAGTCCTCTCAGCGTTCCGTAATTGTCGTCTTTGTATCTGTTTGTCCCCGAGGATTCTCTTCACCTTGCGCTGCGCTGCAGTTGTAGCTTTGCATTGCTTGGATTGATCCACCTCGACTGTCGTGTCCTTCGTACGTATAGTGCTTCCAGTGAAGTCACCTGGCTGGGATGAGTAGCACACACCCAGACTACAAGCAGTTCTGGGGCACTGCATGAAGCCTAGGGGTTTACCACTTCCCCCTACCTCACCTTAGCACCAACCAGGCCCGAAGGTGACGATGGCTCCTTACAACGCCTGTCTGGTGTGTCGGGTAAATTATTGGAGTGTACCTTTGCTGGGTCAGTCTGTTCGTCCAGTTGCCCTGGTAATAAGGAGGTAGGCGCAACTGATTTGCAAGTTAGGCTGCGGCCCTGCATGCTCCTCAATTGCACCATCTCCCCACTCACCTCTCTCGATGGCATCACATCATCCGCCAGGCCCGAATGAGCAGGGGGCTCCATACAACGTCTGATGGATAGATTGGATACCCCGGTAGTTGGTACGTTTAGATCAGTCTTTGCTGGAGTGGATGAGGAGATCATACTTACCTTGGTATGGGTTGTACCAACACGCAATGGAGCGGTCCCATCAGTCCACTGACGCTGGTGTTTTCCCCAGGAGGAGCCTCCTCTGAAGTATGAGTTTTTAATTCATACCCCATTGGAAACTCCCTCTGCAGAAACGCACATGCGTTGTGCAGTCGTTTTCGGTCCCTGCCATCAAGTTCTTCCCAACCCTTTGTACCAAGTTGGAGATTCTACTCCGCCTGGGAGTGGTAGCCAATCCTGAGAGGTTGGAGCTGGCAACGGAACAGCAGTCAGTTGCGATGTCATCGATACTGTCAACGGTTCCGATACCGGCCCCATCCTCTACCCTGAGATTGGCAAAAGGGTTGAGAAGCACGTTCTCTTCTTCGTCCGTCATTGTCTTTATGTCCTTTTTTCTTTGTTGTCCGTATAGTGTATGTTCGTTGTGTTTGTTCGTTGTCACTGGCGGCATAGCTTCTTGCGAAGCCAAGCCCTCGCCGGCAGCCGTGACTTCTGCCTACACTTTAGCGAATATCCCTGCTGAATTTTTGTTTGGATATGTTGTATCATTCATGTTTGGTCATGGGTTATGATTTCTTAGATAGTTAAAAATCTACAGCTGCACAGCTGCAGGTTTGAGGTGTAAATCCACAGCTGAACAGCTGAAAATTCTAAAGTAAGCCTTCTCACCGCGACAAGGTGAACCCTGTCGAGGAGAATGTTTGGTAGTTAGAAGGTAGTAAGCGTATGCAGTTAAACAAAGCTGGTTCATCTGGTACAAGCGAAGTAAATAGTTTTTTCACTTTATTACGATGATCTATGTTTTGCCGTTTGGCAATGCGTACGATGAGATTCTTTTCACAAGATTTCTTTGCAAGAAATTCAACTTCCCTCTTGAGGGACTAACATTCAGCTTGAACTTCGTTGCTAGTTCCGTATTTCTCGTTCTATGTTGTTGAATCTCATCACGAATACCTGAAATATCTCTTTTAGTGGCTAAATTTGATATTTTATCGTCGAGAAGATTTCCCATGATTGTTTTCAGATCTTCGATTGACAATTGTCCCACGGGTATGGTTGTTAATGTATTTTGTTGTATTTTGGGCGAAGAAAGTATTAGTTCTGGAGAAGTGTCAGTGCGAGATCTTTTAAGATTCATTTACACTTAGATGTTTTATGTTTTATAACAACTTTTAAGTTTTTTAGTTTTAACACACTTTGATAAATGTTTATGCTTATATTTTACGTAAATATACTTTTTAATTATTCAATTAAAAATTATTTTCGATGGGACTTATAATTATGGGTTATTACTTCTTATTCTCAAGAGTTACCATCTCTCTACACAACCGCATTATGTCCAGTAGAAAAGTTTGTATGATAAACCTAAAATGGTTAAAAATGTGCACCAATGAAATTTGTCCAAAATGTTTCTTATAAAACAACAACAACTGGTCGTGATAGACTAGGTATATGTTATCACTGGACATATGCCTAGTCTATCATGTCCTAGAATCTATATAATAGTATACATATAGTAGAACCTACATTGTATATGTACCTACATTTATCTCAAAAGAATTCACTTTCTGTTCAAGTAACCTAAATGGAAAAAATTAATATAGGCTCATTAAGAAATATTGTTAACACTTCCGTAATTTTGAGAACATAATAAGGGTATTCACGATCCGGTGCAACAAAAAGGTGTACAATTGCGAAATTTTATTTTTTTGCTATAAATCGCGAACGCACCTTATCTATTCTATTGCAAGTCTGGAGTAAAAATGCAAAATCAGTTTGAACACAACCATTTCTGGCAAAAAATAACAGCTGCCAAACTTTCAACGACACTGGGCAAATTTTGCACCATTGTATTTTTCTGTTGCAATAGGGTTAGGGTATAGCAAAAGTGTTGTACAATCTTAGTCAGTGTAAGTTGTTGTTGTGGTGAAAAAAAGTTGCAATTTTACAATGATACTAGACCAGTTGTACAGGATCGTTTAGATTTTGATAAGCTAAACCACATACTAGGTACTAGTAGGTACCACTGTAGAGGTATGCAATTGAAGGCAAATGTAATGCAATTGAAGGCAAATTTAAAGCTAAGTGTACACAATTGGAAGATCTTCTAATATTGGCAAACTTTCCGCAAAAAAAATCTTCCAATTTTCTTTCAACCATGTGTAGTGAATCTACATTTATAAACTAATAAATGAGAATTAGAAAATGATTGCAGTGAAATGCAAAAAAAATAGAAATAAAAACGCAGTAACATTTTGAGGGAATACTCTCATTCCATTACTCTAGCAAAAGTATCGTCAAAAGATTTAACGAAAAAAATTTCTTGTAGAACTTTTTCCATCTGTCATTTTATTCGCTACATTTTCATCAACGTGTGCCGGCAGTAAAAAGAAGCTCTCATTAAAATTAATTATTAAAAAATATAATAAACGTTTGTGAATATATTGTAACGAATTGTACTATCTGATTATTTTTGACTTCCTAACGGACTATTTTATACTAGGCTTAATACCTGAAAGTATGCTACAAACTATAATAAAAAGAATACAATGAAACTATACTACGAACTCTAACCAAAACAACAATTGACGAGTGCTACAAACTACATACCTATTCCCCTTGGTGGAGACTTTTCATACAATAGTAGAAGACGCAAACCAAAGAAGCTATAGGAAAGCAACTTGCTGGAACCGGTTGACGAGAACTTTCAAGAAAGCTTAAGCAAGTATAAATACGGCTCCACTAACTGCGAAACGGGACAGTTTATTTTTGAAAGCGCAAGTGTAAAGTTGGTTGTAAGAGAAGATATAAGTTTGTAATTTGTATACTTTTTATAAGTGGAATAAATAAGCGTTTAGTGTTGAAGTGTTTTGTAGAAACCCTTGAATTAAACACGTCTTCTAATTATTTAATTCAATTTATTCAACTAATGTTAATTATGGCAAAGGTATAAAAGTTAAAAAAAAAGGTCTTGACGAAATGGTGGCCTACGATTGAATTCCCAGCATTTTACATGTCAATCTAAGCTGTCAATGTTGATATCTTCGAATGGCTGCTTTCAAACATTACACTCCTCCCGTCTTAGATTGAACTTCCGATTCCCGAAGTCTCTTGGAACGTCTAGGTGTAGGTAAGGCTTGATTAGTTTGAGGTGCAGCTTTCGGTTGCTTCCAATGAGGTTGTGATTCGATAACATTTCTTTTATCATTATTATTATGACCTAGTATTGGATCCGGTTCTGCGTGAGGTTCTGGGCTCCTATGCCGAAGTTGGTCCGAATGCCGGCGAACAGTATTTCCATCTTCAGTTCATACCAAGTAAGATACTGGACCCGTTTGCTTGTTTATATTGGCTGGAATCCAGATAGGTCCTCTTTAATAGTTTCGTATCCAAACAGGTTCATTAGTTCGTAGTTGTAGATCATTACCTTTAACGTGATCTCTTTTTGTTGAACGAAGTGATTGGTTATCAGGGTGTATCTTGTGAAAGTAAGTCATTGGTCGGCGCTTGAACAAAACTTCTGCTGGAGACTTACCAGTAACTGTTGATGGTGAAGTATGGTTGAGTAACAGAAATCTTGGCAGGCGCAGCTTAACACATCCAGTGTTATTACGTTTGAGATAATCCTTCGTTTTGCGTACCATCCTTTTTGCCTGTCCGTTGGTTGAAGGATGAAACAGAGCAGATAGTATATGTGAAATTAAATTGCTTTTGCAAAACTGACTAAAAGCCTCAGACGTGAAGGCTGTACCATTGTCAGAAACAATTGAATCTGGTAATCCATGGGTTGCGAATATAGATCGAAGAAGCTGCGCAACTAGTGCTTGTTGTAGACACTAATTTGACTTCCAGCCACTTCGAATAATAATCTACCAGAATAAGAAACATCTTACCTTGAAAAGGTCCTGCGAAGTCTACATGTAGCCGTGACCATGGCTTAGAAGTTTCTTCCCAAGGATGAATAGGAGACTGAGACTTTTCTGGGCGAGATTGTTGACAGATGATGCACCTTTTGACTATTAACTCAATGTCTGCATGCATCTTCGGCCACCATAGGTAGCTTCGGGCAAGACTTTTCATTCTAACTACTCCTGGATGACCAGCATGTAAGATTTTCAGCATATCTTTCCGGGCGGCTTCTGAAATTATAATTCGGTCTTTGTTTACTGATATTTCATGACGACGCTGATAAAACGGTCTGATCTCTTCCTCCGGTAGAATAGCAGGCCATCCTTTGAAGGCACAAGAAAACACACGCTGTAGCATTCTATCCTTTGTAGTCATCTTCGCTATATCGCTTGATTGAAGGATGTTTGCATCAGACTCCTCCAACATATCAATTTGCAACTCGTCTGCAAACGGTGTAGATATGGGTAGTCGGCTTAGCGAATCAGAGTTGCAGTTTTTATCACCTGGCCTGTGCACTATCTTGAAATTATACCCATTTAAAAACACACTCCATCGAAGCATCCTCGGCGAAAGTATAATTGGAGTTGGTTTCTCCGGATTAAATAACCCAAGCAAAGGCTTGTGATCTGTCACTATATAAAAGTCTCCTCCGTAAAGAAAATTATGGAATTTCTTAACACCTGCAATAATCGCCAAGGCCTCCTTGTCGATTTGCGCATAGTTTCTCTCAGAAGCTGTAAGGGTGCGAGAGTAAAATGAAATTGGACGCTCCTGGTTGTTTGGTAAAATGTGTGACAAAACAACTCCTAATCCATACGGAGATGCGTCACACACTAAAGCAAGCGGTAATTTGTCATTGTAAAGAATCAGAATACTTTCACTGGTAAGAAGGCTTTTAAGTTGTTGAAATGCGGTTTGGTGGTTTGTATTCCATTGCCACTTGTTGTTCTTATGCAGCAGTCTGTGGAGAGGTTCAGCAATTGTTGCTTTGCCTTTTAGGAAGGCATGGTAGAAGTTGATGAGTCCTAGAAAGGCCTGAAGTTGCTTTTTGTCTGTTGGAGCTGGAGTATCTCTTATTGCGATAACTTTATCATCAGATGGACGAATTCCTCTGCAGTCGATTATATACCCCAGGAAGTTAACAGATGGTAAGTCAAAGTGACATTTGTCTTTGCACAACCGTAGTCCAGCCTCTTTTAATCTCTGAAAAACTTCTCCCAGAGTCTCGATGAGATGAGAGGAATTTTCGCAAGCAACGATGATATCATCATAGTATACCATAACACCACTTATTCTTCGTAAGATATTCTCTATTCGTTGTTGAAATATTCCAGGTCCAGCAGAAATACCATATGGGACCCTCTTAACTTTGAAAGCATTTTTATGAGTTGTAATTGTAAGAACTTTGGCCGTTTCCTCATCAACAACCAACTGTTGATAGGCCTGAGCCAAATCTATTTTTGCAAAGGTGTTACCTTTCGGAATTGAGATTGCTGGTGTTTTAAAACAGTGTGGCGACATAGCTTTATTTACCGTGCACCTTTAATCACCGCAAATCCGAACCGAGCCGTCAGATTTGGTGACGGGCACTATAGGGGTGAGCCACTCACTGTATTCTGTTGGTTCTAGAACCCCCTGTTGAACTAATTTGTCTAGCTCAGCTTCCTTTGCATCCTGCTGAGCGTAAGGAACTTTCCTTGCTTGGAGTTTGATAAGTCGTATAGGTGGATCGAGGTTCAATGAAATTTTTTCCCCCGTATACAAACCTAGTTCCTCCGAAAATAGAGCTGCATACTTTTCCAAAAGGTCTTCAATTGGAGCACGCACGCTGTGAACACCATGGACAAAAATTCCCAGCTTATCGAACCAGTTGCAACCCAAGAAATTTGTACGATTTCCACTTGCAATGTACAAAGGGAGGTTAGGTATGTTCTTCTTGTTGTAAACAACGTCCACATAGGTAAGACCTGTAATGGGAATGTGATTATTACCATAGTCAAATAGATTCAAGTCTGTGTCAATAGTCTTAGGTACGTTATGGCTCCAAAGCTTATTAGCATTAACTTCTGATATGATTGAATAATTTGAGCCTGTGTCGACCTCAAATTCACATTGTATGCCATTGATGGTTACAGTTGCCACTTTTTTCAAACTACCGAAACGATTTATTGCATTAACTTGATGCTTTGTTGTGTTTGAAAAATTGTTGTTTACTTTAGTACGACAGACTCATCTGATGTGTCCTATACGTCCACATTTGTCACACTTAGCAGTACGAAATGGGCATGCGGAACGAGCATGAGTATTCCCACATCCATAGCAGTTTTGTTGTTTTTGGCTACTCCCTTTGGCCTCTGATTTCCAGTCATCTGTAACTCGTGAATGCTGTGTCTGGTGTTGGTGCTTCTGTGGTTTGTTTTTTATTGCTAGGACCTGATCTTGCTGGGAGCTTGTTGTATAACTAGTTGATTTTTGGCTGCGGTCTCTGCAGCAATCGCACGGTCCTGGACAAGCTTCAGAGTAAGTCTCGTTTCCGCTAAAAGACTCTGCTGCAAATGAGTATTACGTAACCCACATACCAACCTGTCTGGCAGCATTCGATCTACCATATTGCCGTCAAAATTACAATCGATTATGAGATGACGCAGTTCTGCAATATACTCTGCAACAGACTTGTTGTTCTGTTGATCGCGCTTAAAAAACCTATAACACGACGCAATTTCAGATGGAGCTGGTGTGAAGTGCTGTGTAAGTTCTTCTACGATGGATTTGTAGGTATGATCTTCCAATTTTTTCGGTGAAATGAGTGACTCTACTAAGTTGAAACATTGAGCTCCACAAATTGTGAGAAACGTCGCGTTCTGGATCTCCTCAGTTGTGATGCTGTTAGCTAGTAGAAATATTTCAAATCGTTTTTTATATGAGCCCCACGATGCAGGGTTTGTTATATCAAATGCTTCTATTGATCCAATCGATGCCATTTTGCTTGAAATAATGTTAAAATTAGAGTTTTCTGTTTCAATTTCTGTAGCTTCTGTATCGGTTTTAACATTTTTCCCGGATCTCGCCATGTGATTTTAGGCTTCAACACTTGTAATAAGATTGATTGCTCTGAGAAGCAATTCCCGAATCCTCGTCGCCAGTGAAGTGTTTTGTAGAAACCCTTGAATTAAACACGTCTTCTAATTATTTAATTCAATTTATTCAACGAATGTTAATTATGGCAAAGGTATAAAAGTTAAAAAAAAAGGTCTTGACGAAATGGCGGCCTACGATTGAATTCCCAGCATTTTACATGACAATCTAAGCTGTCAATGTTGCCATCTTCGAATGGCTGCGTTCAAACATTACAAGTGTGTTAGAAAGAAAAGTGGTGTTTAATTAATTGTGAAGTAAATAATTTGAAGTCGTTAAAAGGGAAATAGGTTTTTTTTTAAACCTGAGTGACAATACTACATTGGTGTCAGAAAAGTGGAATAAAACTTATTTCATGTGTGCATTTGCAATTTTGCATTGAGATAATTAAGTAAGACAAGAAAATTGCGTATCGCGTATTTTAATATAAAAAGTGACTGTGTCTAAAGAAATACGGGTAAGACACTGAACGACTTAAATTTGGTCGAACTTAAGGCAGAACTAAACAAACGAGGTCTTCCTACTGCTGGACCGAAAAATGGCCTTATTATTCGGTTGCAAGAACATTTAAGACAAAATAAGAAAATCCAGACACATTTCAATTTAACATTGAAATGTCGGAAGAACATGTAAGTACTGGTTTTTACTTCTCAAATATGATGGCTGTTCTGCTCGCCAAGTTTGATGAACAAAAGAACGAACAAAAGGAACGATTTGAAGAACAAAAGAACGAGCAAAAAATCTTCTCGAACGATTTGAGGAACAACGCAATGAGCAGAAGAACCTTCTAGAAGATCAGAGAAACGTAATCGAAGGTAAGCTACTTGCAAATAATGCAATGCTCTTAACGAACGTATGGAAGGCGTCGAAAAGCAATTTTTGAAAGTAGACGCACAGCTTGAAAATGTTCATGGAAAATTTGAGAAAGTGGAGGACAAATTTGAAACTATAACAGGGCAATTGGACAAGGTAAGAAAACTTAGGTTTCGGGAAAGTTCTGGCGACTGTCCAAAAAGAAAAGAAATGCATCCACCAACCTTTGATGGACAAACTTCTTGGTCGATCTATAAAAAGCAATTTGAGGCAGCCGCAACAACGAATGGCTGGGATGACGAAGAAAAGCTTATAGGGCTGATATTAGCACTAAGAGGTTCTGCTGCTGAACGTTTGCAAACTATGCCAGCAGACAAGAATGGAAACTTTAGTGCTCTTGTTCAAGCCATTGACAACGCTTTTGAGATGACCATATGCAAGAAGTCTTCCGAGTTCAATTCAATACCAGAGTCCAGAAAAGCGGTGAAAGCCTACAGCAACTCCCAGCAGACATCGAACCACTGGCACACCTGGCATATCCAACCGCAGGAGATAAAATCATTAGCCAGTTTGCAACGGAAGTATTTGTCCGTGCCGTTTCTAACAGAAACCTTCAGCGAGCAATCCGAACTGCTGGAAAACGTACTCTTCCCGAAGCATTAGCGTTCGCTTTGACAATGGAAGCAGCAGATCAAGCTTCTCAAGGAGTCCATCGGGTAAGAGAACTTGAAGCTGAAGAGTGCTCTTGTCAGAGAACTGAGTTCCATAGAAGTCAACGAAATGGACCTGCTCGATGCTGGAATTGTAACAAGACCGGACATCTCCAACGCCAGTGCAGATTTTCACCAAAAAGAGTTGTGTGTCAACATTGTGGACACGGAAACACCAGAGAAGAACCTAGCAATACAACCAACACTAGAGCTCGCCCTGTTCCCCAGACGGGAAACGAGTAAGAACTAACTTCGAGGAGCAGAAGCTGGTTTCTGGTATCGATGGCCCCAGAACCACCATCCAGGTGTCACAGACTAAACACAAGAACAAAAGTGTGACAGTACAGGCAATTTTAAATAACAGAAAGCACGTGGCTACAATTGACACTGGTGCCACTGCCTCAATTGTGCGTAGAGACTTAGTCAAGATGACATGGCTACACAACACCAATAACTATCGTCTGAAAACAGCGACAGGAGAGGCAGCAAGAGTGTACGGAGAAGTTCGCCTGAAGATCCGATTAGCAGAATTGGAGTTTTCACATCTATTTCTTGTAGCAGATATATGTGACGAGTGCATTATTGGAGTCGACTTTATGAAAGAGCACGGAGTTATTTTGGATATCGGTAAGCAAGTTCTCAAGTACTGAAATATTTAAATTCCTATGATCTACGGGAAGCGAAAGCTCATCAATTCTAAAAACTGTAATCAAAGAAGACATATGCTGGCCTCCTTCTTCAGAACTGTTTCTTTGGACAAAATTTAAGGGTGAGTCGGGTAGCCATCGGTACCTAATGGTGGAACCAGAGTCTGAGCAATGTTCCCAAATTTTATGGTAGGGAAAACTCTGGTGGCACCAAAGAACAACATGGTGCTTGCACGGATATTGAACATCAAACCGTACGAAGCTAAGCTCAGAAAAGGAGCTGTAGTTGGAAAATGTGAATCTGTGTCAGCAAATAACAAAGATCACAGAAGTGGACAGCCATAAGTCGGTGAGCCTCGAACATTTGAAGACCATTAAAGCAAACATTTTCAAGTCATCTAATCTAAGTGAACATCAGCTTAGTATTGGTGGTAGCCTTCTTCATGAGTACGGTGACATATTTTCTTCACCAAACACGCATTATGGTCGAACACAACTTGTGCAACATCGAATCGATACAGGAGGCGCGAGACTGATTCGTCCGCCAGCAAGACGTCCCCCATTGGGTAAACAAGAAGAGGTTGAAGAAATGATATCGCGTATGAAGAAGGAATGGCTAATCCAAAATTCAAAAAGCCCTTGGGCCTCACCTATGGTTCTTGTGAAGAAGAAAGATAGAAGCACTCGATTTTGTGTGGAGTACCGTAGGCTGAACGATGTGACAAACAAATATAGCTATCCTCTGCCCAGAATGAGCGATACTTTGGATGCAATGGAAGAAGCTCAATGGCTCTCCACTTTAAACTTGAAAAGTGGCTACTGGCAGGTAGAAATACACCCAGAAGATCGGGAGAAGACGGCTATGTATTTTGCAAGGACTTACTTGGAAATCTTGCCTTGTTTACCTGGATGATGTCATCGTATACGAGAAAACATTTTATGAGCATTATGAGAACCTTAAAGCCGTATTCAAAAGGCTTCGAGAAGCTGACCTTAAATTGAATCCAGATAAATGTGCGCTTTTCAAGACAAAAGTTAAATACCTGGGGCATATCATCTCGTCCGAAGGAGTAAAAACTGATAAAGAAAAAAAGTTGACACCGTCAAGAACTGGCCAACACCTCAAGACAAACATCAACTCCGAAGCTTTCTTGGTCTACCCACTTATTATCGTCGTTTTGTGAAGGATTTAGCTGGAATCGCTAAGAGTTTACATCAGCTAACTGAAAAGGGAATACCGTTCAAATGGTCAGGTGAGTGCGAGAAAAGTTTTCACGAACTGAAGGAGCGCTTATGTAACACTCCTGACATATCCGGCTCCAGATAAGCCTTTCATCATCGACGCTGATGCGAGCAACTTTGGAATAGGAGCTGTACTGTTCCAAGTTTATGACGGAGAAGAAAAAGTTGTCGCCTACTACAGCAAGCTACTCTTGAAGCCCGAAAAGAATTTTGCGTGACTAGCAGGGACTTCTTGCTTCATATTGGCCACGAAGCACTTTCATAAGATCATCTATGGACAGAAGGTCCTTCTGCGAACAGACCATGGCGCACTTAATTGGCTATTAAACTTCAAGAACCCATAAGGTCAAGTTGCAAGGTGGATCCAGAGACTACAGACATACGACTACCAGATTCAGCATCGGCAAGGAAAGCTGCACTCAAATACAGATGCATTATCTCGGCGACCATACAAACACGATTGCAAGCATTGCACGCGCCAAGAATAAAAGGAGAAAGCTGCCATTCAGAGGCTAAGAGTTTATCTCGTTTACGGTTAGGACAACGAAGAATTGAGAACGGCCCAACAAAAAGACTCTGATATCGAACCCATTCTTGCATGGAAAGAACATGAATAAAAACCAGAATGGAGTAAAATCTGTGATAGGAGCCCAGTTCTCAAAGGCTATTGGGCACAATGGGACTCACTCCATGTGCAAGAAACTACACTATGGCATAAGTGGGAACCCGCAGATAGCAAATCTTTTGTGATGCAGCTAATCGTACCTCGGTCAAAAGTTATTGATGTTCTACGAGAAATGCATGATGGAGCTTCTGGGGAACATTTGGGTATAAATAAAACCTTCGAAAAAGTGCGCCAGCGGTTCTACTGGTTACATGGAAAAATTGGTGTCGAAAGATGGTGCCGTAAATGTGATACTTGTGCTGCGAGCAAGGGACCAGGCCGAAAAATTCAATGTAAAATGCAGCAGTTCAATGTGGGAGCACCTTTTGAAAGGATTGCACTGGACTCACAGCCCCTTTCCCTGAAACTGTTGGCGGAAACAAATGCATTCTCGTGGTCATGGATTATTTCAGCAAATGGCCAGAGGCGTTCTCCATCCCAAACCAAGAGGCCAAAACAATAGCCGACAAGCTTGTGTGAGGGTGAGCAGATTCGGTGTACCTCTGGAACTGCATTCGGACCAAGGGAGGAATTTCGAATCTAACATCTTTCAAGAGGTTTGCTCGCTTCTTGGCATTAAAAAGACGAGGACAACACCGCTTCATCCACAGTCGGATGGGATGGTTGAACGATTTAATAGAACCCTCAAAGAACACCTTTCCAAGGTTGTGGGCGACTACCAACGAGACTGGGATCTGACACATTCCATTATTCTTGATGGCCTATAGAAGTGCAGTACACAGTTCAACAGGACATACACCATCAGAAATTCAGTTTGGAACAACAATTAAACTGCCGAGTGAAGTTAAATTTGGATGCCCGACAAAAGAGCCTCATAGAATGGAGGAATATGTTGATATCTTCAGGGAACGGCTTATTGACATTCACGAAAGAACATGGACCAAGATAAAAGTAGCTAGCGATCGAATGAAAACACGATACGATATTAAGGCAACTGCAATAGGATTTTAGGCAGGAGATCTTGTGTGGCTTTACAATCCACACCGCCAAAAAGGATTATCTCCGAAACTTCAGCAAAATTGGGAAGGCCCTTATACTGTTGATGCTAGGATCAATGATGTCGTTTACCGTATTCGAAAAGGGGCTAGAGGTAAACAAAAAGTAGTACACTGCGACCGGTTGCATCGATATAACGGTGATGGGAATACTGGATTTGTTCGGGACGAACAATCGTAAGAAGGGGGCAATGTAACGAATTGTACTATCTGATTACTTTTGAATTCCTAACGGACTATTTTATTCTAGACATTATACCTGAAAGTATGCTACAAACTATAATCAAAAGAAAACCCTGAAAGTATACTACGAGCTCTCACCAAAACAACAACTGAAGTATGCTACATACTACATACCTATTCCCCTGGATTAGATCTTCTCCTAGATTTGAGCGACATTCCGCGGCTGGAGGGACAGTAATAATCCCAGCACAACATGGTGGATTGTTACCTTCAGGTAAAGGTATATTGTTAAGTAAAATAAGTTATCTCAATTATTTTATGTACTCAAGGAGAACGCTTTAATTCACAAATAAGCCATAATAAGATTGGAAACCTTCGTACGTTTCACATCCAAGAACTCATTTGCCTACATTGTTGTATTTGTAGCTTTGAAAATCTATTCGTGAATAAATTGAAAATCGAAAAACAAAAACAAATTACTGGGCTGTGTTGTCTATAGGAAGATGAAGAGAAAAGAATCTTGTGTGCGTTTTTATCAATGTGTCTATTGGAAGATGAACAGAAAAGTTGTAGGTAGAAATACACCCAGAAGATCGGGAGAAGACGGCTTTCGCCAAAGGAAATAGTCTGTGGCAATTTAAAGTGATGCCGTTCGGACTAGTTAACGCACCGGCAACATTTGAGTGTTTGATGGAGTGTATTTTGCAAGGACTTACTTGGAAATCTTGCCTTGTTTACCTGGATGATGTCATCGTATACGAGAAAACATTTTATGAGCATTATGAGAACCTTAAAGCCGTATTCAAAAGGCTTCGAGAAGCTGACCTTAAATTGAATCCAGATAAATGTGCGCTTTTCAAGACAAAAGTTAAATACCTGGGGCATATCATCTCGTCCGAAGGAGTAAAAACTGATAAAGAAAAAAAGTTGACACCGTCAAGAACTGGCCAACACCTCAAGACAAACATCAACTCCGAAGCTTTCTTGGTCTACCCACTTATTATCGTCGTTTTGTGAAGGATTTAGCTGGAATCGCTAAGAGTTTACATCAGCTAACTGAAAAGGGCAAACCGTTCAAATGGTCAGGTGAGTGCGAGAAAAGTTTTCACGAACTGAAGGAGCGCTTATGTAACACTCCTAACATATCCGGCTCCAGATAAGCCTTTCATCATCGACGCTGATGCGAGCAACTTTGGAATAGGAGCTGTACTGTTCCAAGTTCATGACGGAGAAGAAAAAGTTGTCGCCTACTACAGCAAGCTACTCTTGAAGCCCGAAAAGAATTTTGCGTGACTAGCAGAGACTTCTTGCTTCATATTGGCCACGAAGCACTTCCATAAGATCATCTATGGACAGAAGGTCCTTCTGCGAACAGACCATGGCGCACTTAATTGGCTATTAAACTTCAAGAACCCATAAGGTCAAGTTGCAAGGTGGATCGAGAGACTACAGACATACGACTACCAGATTCAGCATCGGCAAGGAAAGCTGCACTCAAATACAGATGCATTATCTCGGCGACCATGCAAACACGATTGCAAGCATTGCACGCGCCAAGAATAAAAGGAGAAAGCTGCCATTCAGAGGCTAAGAGTTGATCTCGTTTACGGTTAGGACAACGAAGAATTGAGAACGGCCCAACAAAAAGACTCTGATATCGAACCCATTCTTGCATGGAAAGAACATGAATAAAAACCAGAATGGAGTAAAATCTGTGATAGCAGCCCAGTTCTCAAAGGCTACTGGGCACAATGGGACTCACTCCATGTGCAAGAAACTACACTATGGCATAAGTGGGAACCCGCAGATAGCAAATCTTTTGTGATGCAGCTAATCGTACCTCGGTCAAAAGTTATTGATGTTCTACGAGAAATGCATGATGGAGCTTCTGGGGAACATTTGGGTATAAATAAAACCTTCGAAAAAGTGCGCCAGCGGTTCTACTGGTTACATGGAAAAATTGGTGTCGAAAGATGGTGCCGTAAATGTGATACTTGTGCTGCGAGCAAGGGACCAGGCCGAAAAATTCAATGTAAAATGCAGCAGTTCAATGTGGGAGCACCTTTTGAAAGGATTGCACTGGACTCACAGCCCCTTTCCCTGAAACTGTTGGCGGAAACAAATGCATTCTCGTGGTCATGGATTATTTCAGCAAATGGCCAGAGGCACTCTCCATCCCAAACCAAGAGGCCAAAACAATAGCCGACAAGCTTGTGCGAGGGTGAGCAGATTCGGTGTACCTCTGGAACTGCATTCGGACCGAGGGAGGAATTTCGAATCTAACATCTTTCAAGAGGCTAGCACGCTTCTTGGCATTAAAAAGACGAGGACAACACCGCTTCATCCACAGTCGGATGGGATGGTTGAACGATTTAATAGAACCCTCAAAGAACACCTTTCCAAGGTTGTGGGCGACTACCAACGAGACTGGGATCTGACACATTCCATTATTCTTGATGGCCTATAGAAGTGCAGTACACAGTTCAACAGGACATACACCATCAGAAATTCAGTTTGGAACAACAATTAAACTGCCGAGTGAAGTTAAATTTGGATGCCCGACAAAAGAGCCTCATAGAATGGAGGAATATGTTGATATCTTCAGGGAACGGCTTATTGACATTCACGAAAGAACATGGACCAAGATAAAAGTAGCTAGCGATCGAATGAAAACACGATACGACATTAAGGCAACTGCAATAGGATTTTAGGCAGGAGATCTTGTGTGGCTTTACAATCCACACCGCCAAAAAGGATTATCTCCGAAACTTCAGCAAAATTGGGAAGGCCCTTATACTGTTGATGCTAGGATCAATGATGTCGTTTACCGTATTCGAAAAGGGGCTAGAGGTAAACAAAAAGTAGTACACTGCGACCGGTTGCATCGATATAACGGTGAGGGGAATACTGGATTTGTTCGGGACGAACAATCGTAAGAAGGGGGCAATGTAACGAATTGTACTATCTGATTACTTTTGAATTCCTAACGGACTATTTTTTTCTAGACATAATACCTGAAAGTATGCTACAAACTATAATCAAAAGAAAACCCTGAAAGTATACTACGAGCTCTCATCAAAACAACAACTGAAGTATGCTACATACTACATACCTATTCCCCTGGATTAGATCTTCTCCTAGATTTGAGCGACATTCCGCGGCTGGAGGGACAGTAATAATCCCAGCACAACATGGTGGATTGTTGCCTTCAGGTAAAGGTATATTGTTAAGTAAAATAAGTTATCTCAATTATTTTATGTACTCAAGGAGAACGCTTTAATTCACAAATAAGCCATAATAAGATTGGAAACCTTCGTACGTTTCACATCCAAGAACTCATTTGCCTACATTGTTGTATTTGTAGCTTTGAAAATCTATTCGTGAATAAAATGAAAATCGAAAAACAAAAACAAATTACTGGGCTGTGTTGTCTATAGGAAGATGAAGAGAAAAGAATCTTGTGTGCGTTTTTATCAATGTGTCTATTGGAAGATGAACAGAAAAGTTACTTGTGTGCGTGTTTCAGCTTTTAGGCAAATGTCAAATGAAAGCAGAGGTTTCGAGTCCTTATGTTATTAGTTTATGCGATAATTTGATTGCAGTAGCCAACCGAATTGAACTGGTAATGCCGGATTTACACGACTGCTAAATTGGCAGTATTACTGTCAAAATATTGGCAGTATTTTGTTTGTCGTGTAAATGGTCGAAAATTTGGCAGTATATTTTTCATTAAAAAACTGCCAACCAGAATTTTCGTTAAGTTGTGGCATTATACTGACATCGTGTTAATTCAATACTGACAACAATTTTCAAATAATGACAATTTGCAATAAAGAATGAACTTGCTCATTCTTTACTGCCAGTTGGCAGTATTTTTACCTGTCATTATTTTAGCTTCGTGTAAACGAATGTCGTTAATTAAATTAATGACAGCAGTATTTTGGCAGTAAATATTGCGAGCTTGCCAGTCGTGTAAATCCGGCATTACTCGAACTCTTCTATAACTTTCTTGCCACATCTCACAATCACTTGTTCTAAGCCTTCAGTAATGTAGTTTAGAGAGGAACATTTTCGCTATTTTCGTTGTTTTTAAGCTAACTGAGGTGAAATGGTAAAAAAAACTTGAAAATTCGTTACCTGACCATGATTTTTTTATTTTGTTTCCTTTTTTTCACAGATGTCGATGCAGATGAAGATGAAGATACATGTAAAGGAGCTTAACACTTATGACAATATTTGATTATTCACTTGTATTTATAATATAAAGTGTATTTGTTCATATATGTATAAGTATATAGGTACTCTCTTTGTTGTTTTGCTTTAATTTCACTCTTCTTTGATTTTGTCCTTCTTTTTTTTTACTCAAAAAAGACCACTTTCGCACTCGTTTAATTACCCGTTAATTATTATTAAATTTAGAAATTAATTTTCATATGATTTCTTAACCGATTTAAAATTTACTTTAATAATAAGCTTATCTTCTAGAGGATTAAAATCTCTTCAGATAAAGTTAAAATAATTCACAATGTCACAATACTTATCTCTTTTTATTTTATTGTAATATCAATAGTCATAAAACACGTGCTTCTGCTTTGAATCTCACTCATACTTGTAAAATGTTTTTCGATTTCCACTGATCTCAATAATACACTGGATAGTGTATTCACATTAAAAAATCGGCCCCAATAGAAAACTGTAATAATTGTAGTGGCTCCATGTCAGTATAATATTATAACATTTTTGTTGCCAAAGTGACATTTCAAGATGGTGCTTCAAACTAAACTAAATTAAAATTCTTTATTTTAATCAACCAAGCGCACTTAAAAAAAAAAATGAAATATAAAAATAAATTGTCAGCACATAAAGGAACAATAGTTATAAGTTTGACCATTGCAATGATGTAAGTACGTTTTTTTCTGAATAACATGCAAATTTTTTTTTTTAATTAGCAGATTGCACAAAAGTCTCTAGAAGCCTTTACAAAACTAATTAAACGCTTGGGTCCGGATTTTAATGCATATACAGCAACAGTTCTTCCACATGTTATTGACCGTTTAGGTGACAGCAAAGATGCAGTCCGCAAGAAGGCATAATTACTGCTGCATAATTTAATGGAATTCAAAGTTCTCAGTCCGCATAATTAATCGATAAGCTAGTGCCGTGTTTTAAACATAAAAATTCTAAAGTTCGCCAAGAGATTCTCCAAACAATCGGTAGTACATTAAATGAGTATGAGTGCTTTAACTTTTCTGTTGTAACATTTTTACTTATTATGAAATATTGTTATTTTCTTTTAACATTTTGGATACGGAACATCGCAATTATCATTAAAGTCATACATTCAACCAATTGTGATACTTCTCGGCCATCCAACATCAACTGTGCGAGACGTCGCAAATGAAACACTCGTAGAAATCTATAAGCATGTTGGTAAGTATAATATCATCCATAGGCATTAAGCTAATTTGATGTTCAGTTTTTGTATGATTACATGCTTGATTTTTAAGTACTTTTGTTGTTGGTCATTCAAAATCATTAAATTGAATCTTTTTAATTTCCAGGTGATAGATTCAGATCTGACTTAAGACGTAAAGAAGTTCCATCTACAAAATTGGCTATCTGAGAACAAAAATTTGACAAAGTAAAAGAAGGTCTTTTACTGAAATCAGCTATAAATCACAATGGGCACGATGAGGCAGATCATGGCACCAACTCGACCCACGAAAATAATAAAATGAATAGTTTCAGCAGCGTCAAAGAAACCAACATGCTTTTATGTTACATCAACTGGTATGTGTTCTCTCAAATACTAAAATTAAAACCAAATTGTGTATATGTATTTTTTGTTTTCATTTAAGGTGAGCCTGGCGCTGTATGTAACATTTGAATTGATGCTGGAACTAACGATATTTCATCAACGTGATATGGATGACCAGCTTAAGCATATCAATGCAGTGATTGGGGATAAAACCATGGACTGGGAGAAGCGAGTCGATGTAGTAACTTGAATAGGAAATGAATGATAAATTTTAATATTGAATTAATATAACTGAAATGAGTCCATCCAAAAAATGCATTGATTACATCTAAAAAATCATTGCTGCCTTGCATCGTTTTCGTGCAAAGATTTAAATACTTCGATCTCTAACTTGTGCAATTCAAACTTGTTCACCAAAGACGTCATTTCAAAAACAAATGTACTGATATTTTTTGTCGAAATTATAGTTTCTTGCACTGAAGGTGCATTACTACAGGCCTCAAAAAGTTAAATAATCGCTTGGATCTAGAGTAGGTTATAATTAGCAAAACTTTATACTTTGTACATATTATAATGTAACCATAATTCTGTAATCTGCAGTATCTTCCTTTCCAGTTTTTGTTCACCAGTTAAAAAATCCACTTGTATACCATTCTTGGATGTCATGCAAATTACAGGTTTCGTTCAGACTTAACTTTGTCGAAATCTTGAAACTAATTTTGGTGGGTTATTCGGTTTAATCTAAACTACGAGAAATTAATCTAACTTAACTAAGTAAGAGATAGTGTTTAATACTGGTGGTGTTAAAATTAAAATCAAAACAATTTTCGTACGAAATAAAACCTCGCAACTTAAGAGCATGACCTCTTAGGAGGTGCGGTGGATAGGTAGATAGACGAGGCGAGTATTTTTAAAAGTACGTAAGTTAGTGTAAAAAAAGATGGATTTATAGAGTTCTGGACAGTTGAAAAAACTGATAGAAGGTGATGAATAAGGAGAACGTTCTTTCAGAGTTTTCAGGTTAATTAATTTAAAGCGTTCTTGATAGATCATGGGATCATGCCACGTGCCTCGAAGGGAAAATCGAAGGAAACATCATTGGATGCTTTCGATTCACTATATGTGCACGTCATGATGAGGGGACTATACTTGAGATGCGTACTCAAGGAGGGGTAGAACAAAGTTAATGTAGAGCGAGCGGGTCACATAGGGGTTAGACAATTCTTTTGACCATAGCTTTACAAAGCCGAGCCCTGAATTAGCTTTGAGTATTATTTGGTTTATATGAGACATTGCAATAACCGAAGTAAGTTTATTATTGACGATTCTTACAAATCCTTAAATGGTTACGTTAGGATTATTGGTTAGGTTTGAAGAGGCGTGTACAGGTCAGAGACTGTTGTGTATACGGGGTATATTCCTCAATTGTAATCGGTGCTGTAAAATAAGGTAGATAGCCATAAGGCCGAATCGGTTTTATTTCACAAAAAAATGGAAATATTAGCGATTTTTTTTAATCGACTTTATTTTCTACAAAAATGGTTATAAGTCAGTGTACAAGGAATTTTTTTTATTATATAATATATATAATATTATTTTTGTTTTTGTGGCCTATGTGGATTAAAGCCAAATTGACGATTTTTATGACCTGTAGTCCAAAATGCGTTTCGCCCAGGCACCATAGTTGGGCTCATCAGTAAGATGCTATCGTACCCTTCAAAGATGCAATGTTTTTCGGTCGATGATTACCGGTTCTTATAAAATTTGCAGCATTTATAAACTCCAAATTATATTATTTAGGGGAAATTGTTTTTTTCGACGTTATTTCCATTCCGTTCGATGTTAATTCCATTTAAAAAAGAAAATTCTACATTACTATCAATGGAATTCATATTTAATATTTATGTATGAAAATCTTATGGGTGCATGCTGCCCCCTGCAACACCCTCCTTGGCCAGTTATAGATTTTAGTGTGGGGTTCATTTTGGGTTTATAGAGAGTTGTTTTGGATTTAAATTCACAAGTTTTGAGTGCAGCGTAGTGTATGACCAGATAACCACAACACTAATTTCCAATTTCACTTTATTCGGCACATCACGCACCAACTTTAACTTGACAAATCAACATTTTTACTTGCGATTATAGGTACTATAATGCAAGTTATGGATTCGTGCAAACAAACAAATCTAACAATCAAACATAATATTACGACCATAGAGAACGCCAAAAAGGTGGGTCATGGATTCGCTTCAAACTTGGTGTGTATTGTTTTTTCGGTCATATGCCCACAGGTTTTTTGATTTTTTTTAAGAAGACAAATAACAGTAGCTCCCATACATTTTTTTCTGGCCAAAAATAAAAAAAAACTTGTTTTTCTCGAAAACGGCTCCAAAGATTTTTTTAAAAAATCAGTTCATTAATGAAGCAAGAGGGAACATTTTGGTAATTTTTGTTTTGGAAAAAAAATTGTTACTTTTGGTACTTCTAGTAGTGCCATTTTTTTAACACTTTTAACAATAATAACTGAGCACAAATTTTATTATATGTATTTTTGTGAACTACTCGTATGTACATCAGAATTTTTTTCGTTTTAAAATGTAGGTAGATATGTAGGTTTAATGTTTTATTTTTGTTTTCAATTTTTTGCGGTTCTTATTTGTTATGTATGTTAAAAATTTGTAAACAATTAATTTTGATGAACTCCAAAAGGCTATATGTATCTATTATAAAGAACAGCTGATTTGAAATTTACAGGCTGCACTTTTAATAAATTCATACACCTTTCTTATTTAAATACAATATAATCTTTATAACCATATATATAAAGTTCACAATTTTTTTCACCGTCAATTTTTTTTTACTATCTTCAACTTCACAAAGAACTTTTTCAATTTTTTTCCTTTTGTTTTATATGAACAATTCTTATTCTATTAAAATCACTCTTTTATTTTATAAACAATTATCACAATGGACCAATCTAAAGTCTAAGTCAGTTGTTTTCCTGACGGCCACTTCAACTAAACCCAATCAAAACACCAAAACTGTAGTTTTTTCCTATTATTAAGTCAGTTGTTTGAAATCAAGCATTATATATTGCAATTTTGTATTGATGAAATGTTTATATAATATTAATTTTTTTAAAAGTCACTCAGTTTCCAACAATGTTTATTTTTTCTTTTTTTACAGGAAAAAATGTAACTGCCCATGTATTGGATAATTTACAACTGCCGAATATTGATTTGTGACAAGACATTTTGTGGACGTTATGTGTTCCATGTATTCCGTAATATTATATCACAATGATGACAAAAAGAAAAATAGCTGTAAGAGACTTTAAATACACATAAATATATTGTACTGTAATATATTTGTAATTTGTTTTGTTTTATTCCGCAAATATTGCCATTACAAAATGTGTTTTATGTAAATATACATTTTTTTACAATAAAAATTATTCAGAATTAAATTATAGTATTCTTTATAACTACATTTTTTTTGCAAAACGAATATTTGAATGCAATTTAACAACAATAAAATATTTATCTATCTATCTATCTATATGAATAACTAATAATAAATTATACAAACATAGTTAAAATATACCTATTATTTTTAAACAAATAGTTTGTTTGATTTATTTATTTTTAAATAATAATAAGTAACAATAATGACCATAAGATATTATTGAAATATTTTTCCCATTCATTCATTTTTTGCGTTTAATCACATTTATGTATTTATACATAAAGATTTTTTTTACTGGTGTTGCCAAATAATTTGCCTATTGAAATAGCTTCGAATCGTCTCTCCAACCACAGCCGAATACATCCTTAATTTAATGTACTGACATACATATTTTTTAACTAGAATGTACACGTGGCTGGGCTCTTCCACTGCGTCGTCAAAAATGTGGTCATTTAACTCTGAGAAAAGAGAGCAAGGGGGTTGAAAAACATCGTTCATTACTTTTGAGCAAATAACGGCTGGACAATTTTGTTCGTTTGGAATGAGGCAGTTTATTTTGTTCAGGCTATGTCTTAATACCCTTTCTGCTTGAATACACACTTTGACAACAGACTCACTGGGTAATATCAGCCCACCACGAGTTTGGCTTGGATCAACCCATTTTCTTCGAAGAATGCATATCGCTGAGACCCTTGAAATAAAGCTTTTTGAAACACCTCACATTTCACTATTGTTTTTCTTGGATCAACCAGTTTTTTTTACTACCCACCCACCTATGTTACCAACATGTGGCCGTGGCGCGATAGTTGTGTGCTCTCCTGTCAACCTTGTGGTCGCAGGTTCGATTCCTGCCGTTGCCTATGTCTTCTTATATTCCATTAAAGACCAATTCTAAAAAAAAATTGTCATAAAATAAGTTGCTGCTTTGCTCATGACATGCTGTTTAGGCATAACACTAACAACATGTGATTGAGTAAGCTAACATACCTATAAAATATGACGACGAAATAAATAAAATAATGGGAATTATAAGGAACATAAATACATAGACACGGTAATTCTCTCCGCATTAGTTCAGCCGCCATTCCTGGAGATAAATCTGAGACAACAACCAACTCTAGTCTCAGAACATCGCGCCACATATCTTTCCTATCCTTCTTTCTCTTCTTCCACTGGATGCCAGCGCTGTGTTAAGAAAAACATATAAAGGGTATTCATAATCCCTTGAGCGCATGCAAAGTTATAAAAAAAAAACACAAGCTTACAAAAGGTTGTTCCTCCTCAAGGCCGTATTTCTTTGAAACTCTGTCGTTTGACATTTTGTCGTAAGCTGCTGGATCGTAAAGATCAACCTTAATTGGGCAGGTGGATGGTACAGTAAGGATGGTAGTCAAGTCCATCGCGGACACATTTCCGTTTGACGCCTTAACTTCTTGGTTTACCAATAATCGCTTAAATG
Source organism: Philhelius pedissequus (assembly GCA_910595825.1). NCBI lineage: Eukaryota > Metazoa > Arthropoda > Insecta > Diptera > Syrphidae > Philhelius > Philhelius pedissequus. The sequence continues at coordinate 229,541,503 of OU343160.1, read as the reverse complement.
CGGTTATGAATTGTGCAGCGGTTGGATTAGGACACCACCCACCGCAACTTCTCACCGCACAGAAAAAAGCTTCAAGTGGTCCTGACTAAATTTGTCTGTCAATAGGTATTTTATTTGACAATCATTTCGCCTTACTAATGTATGAAAAATGTCTATGATTGAAAAACATGAGTACCTTCGAGTTTTAGTCATAAGAAGGCCATCAGCATTGGTTATATTTTTCAAATATTCCAACTCACAGAGAATTTGAGGGCGCCAGAACAATTCATTATATTTGATTAAAGGTGCTTTGAACCCTTTTCCTAGAGGATTTCGAGAATTCAAAAAGTCGAATATAGGGTCAATACATCTATAAATCGAACTGTACCTTCGCTATTTTCAAATACCTTCATCCTCAAAACTTTGTTACAAAATTCAATTGCATCGGCAAAACTACTACTCAACAAATAGAAGAAAACGCAAATAATACCTACATATTATTTTTGTTTTTGGTTTAGTGGACTGTGTGGGTTTAAGTCAAATTGAAATATTTTATGACCTTTAGTCCAAAATGCGTTTCGCCCGGACACCTATCGACCAAAAAATAGTGCGTCTTAGAGCGACACGATAGCATCTAACTGATGAGCCCAACTATCGTGTCCGGGCGAAACGCATTTTGGACTAAAGGTCATAAAATATTTCAATTTGACTACTACTCAACGTTTAAGTTGCTAAGAAAACTTTCATTTTCAGCTTGTGGTATTGCAGATGGTCCCACTTGAGCTTGTTCCCTGCTCTCAAGCCCTCGGTTTAATTAGTTGCTCAATAAAATCCCATTTTATGTAATTTCCGTCACCATCCTTTAAAATTTTGTATTCCCCCAGACAATTGCACATAAGTTTTAACATGTGGCAGAGATCAAAAATAACATAAATATTTTGATGTGAACATGGATGTTGAAAATAAGGACGGCAATCGTCTGTATTCAGAAATGCTCCTAGTAAACGCATGGTCGCAAAGTGTTTTGAGGGACCATCGAGCGTGACGGACACAACCTCAACACCAACATCGTGAAGCTTATGCAAGCTGCTGTTCACAAGCTGTGCATTTGTAGCTGAGTCAATGACTAAGAAGTATCCTATCGGCAACTTCCATGACGAATCCAACGATACCACCATATCACTAGGGCATCTTTTGCTAATGGAATTTCATCAGAAACTTCCATTTCAGTCCCAAAATCGACGTAACCCCTAAGTTTACCAACAGAGACATTTGGAAGTCCAGCTTTAATTGCTATTTCGTCAAGCATTAGGCTACATATAACTTTTTTCTTTGCTGCAGCTGCCTCTTTTAATTCGCAATGTAATCGGGTCAGGTAAAACGCGACAAAATTTTTGCCTGAGAAAGTTATGGGCTTTGGGTGAAAAAAATGCACTGTCATGGAGAAAGAACGCAGAGCTTGCAGATACATTTCCCTACTAATCCCTAAACCATTAGTGGATGAACTTGCCTTGAATCTACTTTTACTTGAAATGCAAATTTCATCACCTACATTTTCTCTATTCTTCAAAAATCTCTTAAAAAGTTCCCCTATATCCGTGTTAGCAATTGAATTTAAGCACGTTAAGCCCAACTCTGGAATTGAATTCCTCTTCTTAAGGTCTTTGGTTAAGTCTTTTAAAGACTTTATTCTAATATTAAGTCTATTTATGCGTCGCTTTTGGGTCTTGCATTTTCACTGGGTTTTTTGCAGTTTTTCCTTAAAATATGATACTTGTTTTCTTAAGGTTTTGGGTGTAAATGCATACGTATGATCATGGTTTACAGCTGTTTGATTTTCTTAATTTTTTGATTTTCTTGAATTTCTTGAAAATCTTGTAAATCCTGATTTTCTTCAATTACTTAAAAAATTTGATATTCTTGAAAATCTTGTAAATCTTGATTTTCACAGAAATTTTGATTTATCAAAGTCTTGATTTTCTAGAATTTCTATTTCTTGAAAATCTTGAATTGCTTCAAAATCTTGATTTACTTGAATTTTTTGAAAATCTTGTAAATCGTGATTTGCTTCAATTACTTCAAAAATTAGATTTTCTTAAAAATCTTGATTTTCACTGAAATTTTGAGTTACTTCAAAGTCTTGATTTTCTTGAATTTCTATTTCATGAAAATCTTGAATTGCTTTAAAATCTGGATTTACTTGAATTTCTTGAAAATCTTGAATTTCTAGAAAATCATGAAAGTTTTGAAATTCTTGAAAAATTGTATCTAAACAAACTTATCAAAAAAAAAGAAGTCTGTGATGTACATTATGTGTGTATGTATGTATCTATAATTATATTAGTGAAAATAGGATTTTTTCCCTAGGAAAGTTTATGTAACTAAATACTTTCATTGCAAAATATAAAGTGACCAAATAAGCCGACGGAAAATCATAGTTTAATTCATTTTATTAATCTTCAAATTGGTCATTAAATCAAATATATTGTACCTATAATAATGAATAATTTTACCTGACTCAAACAGCATTTGAACTTTTTCCAATTCCTCAAAGTTGGCAATATTATCTTCTATTTTAGTATCTAGTTGATCTGCATGTTCCATTTCAAGATATTGTTCCCCAGTTTCTTTCAGAGTAAAGGAAAAAAGTAATATTTAATGACGAAAACAACATCAGCAAAAAAACGTTTATCACAATTACAAAATTATTTTATAATTAAAAAATACCTTTCGGAAAAATTGATGGAACAGCATTATATTTAAGGAATAAGGTTATCCTGGTTTGACACTTCTGAAAACAGCAATCCTTAAAATGGTCACTACAAAGCAAGGTGTCCTCGTAAAGTTCTGGATATTTATTGCCAGCAACCATTTATGCAATAAATTCGGCTTATTTAAAGGAAATCTGTAAGATGTAAGTATGTGTTACTATGTATGTTCTTTAAAGTACTTCTTACTTCCGAAGGGAAATTCCTGGTTTGCTGTCTTCTCTTACATTGCAATAACAGCAGCGCTTCTTTTGTTCCAAAAAGAGCGTTGACACACTTCCAGGGTTCAAAACTCTCCCCCGTTTCGTCAGTTTAAAACACTCTTTTTTAAAATGGTCAGAACAAATCCTACTATTCTTTGTGAAAACAAAACTAGGAACTTTCCAAAGTTTTAACAACCCCGTGTCTTTGAGTGGAAATCTATAAAAAAATGTTATTCAACAACGATCAAAGAATGCAAAACGAGTCACATTCAGCTGCTTACCAGCCGCTTCTTAAACCAACGTTCAGTTGAACATGTTCAACTTCTGCGAGTAGGCAGCGGAGATATGCACAACAAATTTCGCATTTTTAATTCTTAGAAGTAGGCGGCAGAAACTGCCAGCAGCTAGATATGACCCGTGGTTAAGATTTTATAGTTATTAATAATATAATTTAAAATTTAAAGTCATTATGAGTTCTAACAAATATACGTAAGTATGTATATCTCACCCATGAAGTGTTCTCCCTTCACTCCCGCCTTTTTTGTTACAATATTTACATGCTCGAACCATTGTTTTAACTTTGAATTGAATCGCTTTGAAAAGGAAAAAGAGTTAAATATATTATCTATATTATGAAAACTAAATTTGGTCTTCGAATTAAAATTCAAGTTAGTAATTTAGAAGTGGTCTACCAAAAGAAATGTCTTTTTTCGCATTCTAAAAAAAAAGTGAAATTAGGTATGCGAAAAAAGAAATTGAAATTTTCATATTTTACTTTGGTCTTTCGTTTGTCCTGTTTTCTTGTATTATCATCATCACGATAAACAATTTAATTAGACTTCCGACCTACCGGCGCACGTTCCGATTTATCTCGAAAAACATGAAATAAGAATACCGCTTCTTAGCACTGATCTCTATAGAGATCAGTGCTTCTTACATATTGGCTTTTTTTCTTTTTCCAAACTTTACCCAAAAAGTAAAGAAACAGACCTATTGTAGATGAATCTTAGGTATGCATATTGCACATAAATTACCTACCCACCTACATCCTTCAATTTCATTATCATTAGTACATATTTACATACATATGTTCTATCAATATATGTAGGTACATATTTCTCTCTTAACTTACATTAATAAAATCCATATTCTAGATTTAAATATACTTTTGTGTATAATTATGAATCATTCATTCTTTCCACATGGACGAATCTAAAATGGGTTCCTTGTCAAAATAGTCCTTATGAACAGCACCATCTGACTGCAAGGCTTTATTAGCAGCATATAATCCTAGTGAAATACATTCTTCCTCAGTTTTTCCACGTAACATATTTGCAATGAAACCACTCGAAAAACTATCACCAGCTCCTGACACATTAACAAGATTTTTAATCTCGTCTGTGGGATAAAAACGAATGGAACGTTTAAGAGTGGTATGGTCCGCAGAAATGTCTAGTAAATGCTGGGTTTTCTTCGATCAACAATAACTCCATGAGGGCCCAAGGTAAGTAAAATGCAATGAAAATGTTCATGAACTGCTTTGAAAACTGTTTTCGCAAACGGAATCAACGGAATTTTTGTCGCTGGGAGAGAATGATTTTCCTGTTTAAGCTTGTGATATCTCAACTAATTTATAAAGATTTGGAGAGATAAAATTAATTTGTTGCCAAAGTTCTTTTGGAAGACTAAACGGTTTAGCAGCTATCTTCATGTCAGTTGTTTCAAAGAACCCGGGCTTCTTGTGCTTACGAGCTATTTTTAAGATGGTTTCCATTGTTTGTAACGTAAATGTTTACAATGTACAATGTTCGAGACCAAATGTTTTCGTTTTTCAAAATTAGCTCTGGACTGATAGATCGATGGATTTCCATATTTCCCATGATTATTTTACATTCTCCACATTTATCAAATATCACAGAACAGAGAGACGTGCAACTATTTGGATCTGGAAAGATTCCAGCGGTCAAGGGCATTGGTATTAAGTTCAGAAAACTTTTACCCAACTCGTCATTTCCAATAGCAGAAATGAAGTGCGCTGAGTCATAAAGTTTTTAGATTCCTTCAGCAAGATTTCGACCAACTCCTCCAGCAGTTTGCTTCACCTTTACCTTCTCCTCATCGGCTCTAAACCTGCATAACTAGACTACCTACCTACTAAACAGTGTCAATGTTTAGGTACATTAAAGTTGTCAGCTCCAAGAGCAAGTTGGTATGATCCAGTCGTTCATTTTATTTTGTTTTGCTGGATAAGAATAGCTTGGGAATTTACAATTTACTGGAGGTACATACCTTAAGATGGACTCAATGGAAAACGTAGCGCCTTAGCATGTACAAAAGCGAAAAAAGATTCTTTGAAATTTACTTTTAATCATCTTACGAGATGGTCAAATGGCATTTAATTATAAATGAACATCAGTTTAGTTATTTCGTTTTTTAGAGCAGCCAACTGTTATTTCATGTATACGAAATCTCTCACGACAAATTTATTTTCACGAGCGTGCAATTTTAATTCAACAACTTTCTCAAAAAAGTCACATTGTATAAAGCACTTGATTATATTATTCAAAGGAAAATTATGTTGAAGAATTTTAACTTTTTTGCTTAAAATCAATTACCAAACAGCCTTCTTCCAACACGAAAAATATGTTTTCAAAGTTCTAAATCAATAAATAATTTAAAATAGGGAAATCTGAATGAAACTCTAAACGAAACTATACTTTCGTTTTAACAAATTTATTATCTCCCTTTATTGAAGCGTCTATTCACAACGGCGGCTGGTCTTTTTTTCTTCTTTTTTCAAAACGACCCCCCTCTCTCCTTTTATCATTGTTGCGGATGCCGTCTTATACGTACTCTGACCTTTTCTTTATCAGAAAATATTATGGGGAGACGTCGGTAATATTATCCAAGTGGAATCGAGGCCTTAAATTTAACAACGTATCTTAGCGCCCTCTATTAGAGAGCTATGGTAAATACAACTGGGGAGATTGAATGAGAGTGAAACGTAAGATGTCGAGTGAAATGAGAGGGGAATAGCGATACCACTACGTAGGAATTCTGACACAAACAGAAAATTTGCACTGTTGGATACATGGAATCGGGTGATACGAACAAAGTGAGAGGAGGAACAGCGAAATCCAACACCGTAAGTTCATATCATCCGATGACATACCGGTATGATTCTTGAGAGAGTTAAACAAAGTTTTCGGACGGTAGGCATCCCGGTATTTTAACTTTAGGCCACATAATTCTTTTATTAGAAATAAAAGTACACGTAAATTGCTAATACATCTGAGTGTGAGACTCGATATTGATGAGAAAAAAAAGTCAAATACATTATAGGGCGTATATATGTTGGTGTCTCTAACGAGTACTGACAATTGATTTCTGGCGGTCCCAGGTTGCTTGGAAAGTTCTGGGCCGCCAACTCCTTATTCGGTTAAGACCAGTGGGTCCTAGGATGATCAGCGACCGACCACCTTACACCTCATCATCCTGCATGGGGATATTTTCGTGAGAGGTATAGCCAAGATATCCAGTGGAGTCTTGCCAGTTTGTGCTGTTTCAACTCGGGAAACTTCATCTGAAGCCCGAACCACGACCTTTTTCTTGGAAAGTTGGAGATTGCGGAAGTCTTCGCTCGGGAAACCTCCACTGAAGCCGAAACATAAGTCAATTGTCTGGATGGTCGTCCTTCAGGGTCGGAGGTCCACTTAGTACTCCAAGGTCTTTCTGTGAGTTCTGGAAAAAGGAATATAAAAAAAAATGAAAAAAAATATATAGAAAAAAAAGAGAACGAAACAGGTATTGATTACATGTTGTAACTAATAATTAAAACAAAAAAAAGAATGAGGCAGTATATCGAATTTACCGTTATTTATAAATAATCTTTTAATAAGTGCGATTTTATTAAAATTTAAATCATACCATTTTTAACAAACCCCGATTATACCACCTTAAAGAGGGTCTGAACAAGCCGTTAAAAATAATATCTTGTTTGAGTTTGATTCTTAACCTACCTACTTGAATACTTTTTTTTTATACCGTTGATTTTGTAAGTGAATAAGTGTGGTTTTCCCGGTGCTATCTCGCGATTCCGTCCTTGTTTTTAGATAAATTTAGTATACCTGAAAGGAGCTCTTTACAGGTAGGGAATTCGCGGTGCGTTAGAGTTTCTTGGAGAGGGTACTAAAAAGAGTACCAAGTCCGGCAATTTCTTTTGATAGTGCTGAAAGAAAGCTGTTCAAAATCACATTAGTTTAAATTTTTGAGTGAATATTGGTTATTAATGTTTTTTTTGTAATATAACGTTTTTTTTTGAGCTAGAGAGCGAAAATGTTTCGCATTATTTTCTAAATTTTAAATTCTGGCTATTCATGACGCCTGATCCCTACATATGTTTAATTTGTTTTTTTTTGATATTTCTATTGTTTATACGTCTTGTTAATAAATAAAATCTCCCACCCCTTTTGTATGAACATTAAGTGTTTATTACTGTTTCGTCTGAGCGAGACATGAGGTTTTGAAGATTTTTTTTTCAGGGGTGCCGACGGTAACGTAGCGGATATGGTTGTGGTGGGATGATGGAATCCTGGTCAAACTTTAATATTGGGGAAATCCTAACATGGCCGCGGATTTCCAGGTTGGGAGGGTAAAGGCCACACTGCAACGACACCCGCAGTGCCCTGGAAGTGATGATATTCCGTCCGCAGTCACTTTTTGAGTATTTTCGTTTTCTGGCCTGATATGTGTATTTGTTGTAAGTGAGGTTGAGTTCCGGGGGCAAGATCCCCCCCCATTCCGGCGAGCTAAATGCCGCGCTACGCAAGCAGGCCGCGTCCCTCGGAATTTAACGTTCTTTTCCGTCCATTCCAAACACTTCCTATCCTGTTTTCCGATCCTTTCCTTTTGTCCTGTCCTACTCTCTCCAAATCTTCCCCCTCCTACTGCTCACACAACATCATTCATCAAATCATTTCGCTTGAAGTTAGTTCTCGTTTGCTTTTGACAGTTCTCCTGAACCCCGCGGGGTGGCATGATAAAAGTATTAAAGTATAAGGATAGCTTAAGGCTCATATTACATTTAACATTTATTAGTAAAGAAAATTAACAACAAATAACATTACTTAGTACAAATAAATACATTACAAATTCTTACTTTAATTTATTTGAATGTTTAAAATCAATAATTAATTTCAATTGATATTTATTTAAATTTCACTTATTCGATTTCAATTCAATCGTCCACATTAAAAATAAATTGTTGATGTAATTTTTTTTATGTTGAAAACATTGAAAAAGGCTGTAGAATCTGTCCCTTTTTTGTTTCTATTTAAGCACGAGATAGGCAATTGCACTGGTGCTGCTGTCAAATTCAATTAGAGTGAAAAAAAACTGTTATAATTAGTAGGGAATACATTATCCAGTGTATTATAGAGATCAGTGTCGATTTCCCAATCTATTCATGGATAGGGTCATAGAGGAACTAACATAGAGGCACGACTTCGGGGGCTTATTCTCTTTCACCCTACAAGCTAAATTGAGAGGATTTCCTCCGTTTCGACAAGCATGTGTTAGTTGCCCGTGTATTTTAAATGGAGCAGACACCAACACAGGCTTATCGAAACGGAGGAGTGCGCATTCCCAATTTTGGTAGATATGGTGACCCTATATATTTAAAATGGAAATCCGTTAAATTCAAAAATTGAAACATTATTTGCTTTTTAGTTAAATTGTATTTTTAAAGGCCTTAATTAAACATAAAACATACTAATAAAAGCTTTTTGTTGATTCTGGCTTACAAATTAAGCAATATTTATTAATTTTATGTTCAAAATGAAGAAAATCCAATCAAAAAGTAGAAGCAAACCATAGCATATTAATGCGTACGTGCCAAAATTCCACCATAAGAAAAGACCAGTTTACTCAATTTGAGGTGAGTATTTTGACAGATGACAGAACAATAAAAAAAAAGATATTCATTTCAAAACAAATATTGGAAGTGCGCGAGTTTTATTTTATTTATTTTGTATTTTGTCCTGTAATTTAATTTTAAAATATATTGTTTCGTCAGTTGCTAGTGAAAATTCCGATCCATCCATACGTTCTACGAAAATATTAACTCAAAAAGACTACTTTCGTAATTTAACTAATTCTTATCTTCCATCATACCAAACCAATCTTAATCTTCCCGAAGTCATTGGTAAAGCTACTTTGAAAACAAATTTCGTTAAGCATCTTGTATTGGCTCACAGTAAAAACAATGTTAAACCAATTGGACTCATGAAGAATGCCTTGTTTACAGCAGAAATCCACCAAGAAATAGAGCACATGCGATTGACTAAAATGTATCGCATCCAAGCGTACGCTTGGTCGCATTTAGTTCGTGGCAATTGCTTTTGTGTGATCAACTCGAATAGAACTGGTAAAACCTGGTGTTATTTGCCTCCGGTTTGTAGCATGTTGAGTTTCCGTCTAGAATCGAAAGGTTGAGAGTATTTCTCTTCATTGTCGACGCATTTTGGCTAGCACAACACCAAATATTAGTATTGTCCCAACATATGGACTTCGAAACAACGAAGATGTTAAAATTGAACTGCTTAATGGGTGTGGTGTGCTTGTAATTACACCACCGTGCGGCAGCGTTTGCTCGAGGCCAACGAGAAGGAAAACTTGCTCAACATACGCCAAGTAAAACTTTAGTTATCGACGGTTTGGACAGCATAATGAATGAGAATCTCGAGTTTGATGAAACCCTCTTCAAGCTTATCTCTCCAGTTCTTCAAGATGAAAAGATTCCATTTCAACTGGTGGTCACTTCCAAGACATGGAATCGGCGATTTATTAATTTTGTAAGGATTGCTAATCAGCCTTTGTTGTGCATTGCAGACTATTTAGAAGCTGCAGTCTATGCCAAGGCTAAAGTTTCCATTAAATTGCAAAGTAACTCCGAGGAGATGTCGGTTCTAATGAAATGTTTGGATAAGTGCGCATATCAGTTGGAGCGTTGTGCAGTCTTGTGCAATTCGGCAGATGAAGTACTGGAAGTTGAGAGATGCTTGCGCGAATCCGGATACATGTGTATGGTTTATACGGATCAAATGCCAGCTGATAGTACCGATATGATCAAGGAATGGAAGGAGAAGTCTCATAGTATAGTATAGTATAGTATAAAAATCAAAAACTCGTGCTTTTTCTCCGTCATTATTAAATAAAATGCAAGACTGGATCGCACGAACTTGCTGTTGTAGCTAACAACCTTAATGTATCTAACCATTAAAGCTGTTTAGTAGGTATGTAGTCTAGTTATCCTATGCAGGTTTAAGGCCGATGTACTTAAGATTACTTTAATTCTTAGTATAATGAATTGTCGGATAGATGATTAAAAGAATAGTTACTTAGGTAAATACCAATCTACAAATGTATATTTAAATCTTTGTTATGGATTTGAATTATGTAAGTTAGGATAGTAAAATATACATATATATATATATATATTTATGGAAGCTAAGTATGTAAACATGTGCATATAATAATGAAAATGAAGGATGTAGGTGGGTAGGTAGCTATATGCATATAACTTTATACATTAGGTGCAATCTGCATACATACGATTCATGTGATTCTTAGACACATATTATTTAATATAGAATACGAATAGCTTTTGAACTATATCTTTGGAACGGGATGTCCAATAAATGTGAGCGATATCTTTTTAGAATTAGCACTTCATACTTTCAAAGGAAGCATCAACATTTTTTGCAAAGAAGTTGTATTAAAAAAAATAGCTCCGGGAATACGCATACATCATTCTAAATATGCGTAATTCAAGAGTGATTTTTTGCAATAAGGCTTCTACATAAAAACTTTTGATGCTGATTTTGAGAGTAGATTACAAAAAGGTATCAACCAAGTTTTTAGGATAACCCGTTCCAAAGATACACTTCAAAGTATTTTCAGATTATGTATTTCAAGGTGAACAGTGAATAGTTTTTGAACTATATCTTTGGAACAGGTTGTCCAATAAAGGTGAGCGATATCTTTTTAGAATCAGCACTTCATACTTTCAAAGGAAGCATCAACATTTTTTGCAAAGAAGTTGTATTAAAAAAAATAGCTCCAGGAATACGCATACATCATTCTAAATATGCGTATTTCAAGAGTGATTTTTTGCAATAAGGCTTCTACATAAAAACTTTTGATGCTGATTTTGAGAGTATCAAGAGTAGATTACAAAAAGGTATCAACCAAGTTTTTAGGATAACCCGTTCCAAAGATACACTTCAAAGTATTTTCAGATTATGTATTTCAAGGTGAACAGTGAATAGTTTTTGAACTATATCTTTGGAACGGGTTGTCCAATAAAGATGAGCGATATCTTTTTAGAATTAGCACTTCATACTTTCAAAGGAAGCATCAACATTTTTTGCAAAGAAGTTGTATTAAAAAAATAGCTCCGGGAATACGCATACATCATTCTAAATATGCGTATTTCAAGAGTAATTTTTTGCAATAAGGCTTCTACATAAAAACTTTTGATGCTGATTTTGAGAGTATCAAGAGTAGATTACAAAAAGGTATCAACCAAGTTTTTAGGATAACCCGTTCCAAAGATACACTTCAAAGTATTTTCAGATTATGTATTTCAAGGTGAACAGTGAATAGTTTTTGAACTATATCTTTGGAACAGGTTGTCCAATAAAGGTGAGCGATATCTTTTTAGAATCAGCACTTCATACTTTCAAAGGAAGCATCAACATTTTCTGCAAAGAAGTTGTATTAAAAAAAATAGCTCCAGGAATACGCATACATCATTCTAAATATGCGTATTTCAAGAGTGATTTTTTGCAATAAGGCTTCTACATAAAAACTTTTGATGCTGATTTTGAGAGTATCAAGAGTAGATTACAAAAAGGTATCAACCAAGTTTTTAGGATAACCCGTTCCAAAGATACACTTCAAAGTATTTTCAGATTATGTATTTCAAGGTGAACAGTGAATAGTTTTTGAACTATATCTTTGGAACGGGTTGTCCAATAAAGGTGAGCGATATCTTTTTATAATCAGCACTTCATACTTTCAAACGAAGCATCAACATTTTTTGCAAAGAAGTTGTATTAAAAAAAATAGCTCCAGGAATACGCATACATCATTCTAAATATGCGTATTTCAAGAGTGATTTTTTGCAGTAAGGCTTCTACATAAAAACTTTTGATGCTGGTTTTGAGAGTATCAAGAGTAGATTACAAAAAGGTATCAACCAAGTTTTTAGGATAACCTGTTCCAAAGATACACTTCAAAGTATTTTCAGATTATGTATTTCAAGGTGAACAGTGAATAGTTTTTGAACTATATCTTTGGAACGGGTTGTCCAATAAAGGTGAGCGATATCTTTTTAGAATCAGCAGTTCATACTTTCAAAGGAAGCATCAACATTTTTCGCAAAGAAGTTGTATTAAAAAAAATAGCTCCAGGAATACGCATACATCATTCTAAATATGCGTATTTCAAGAGTGATTTTTTGCAATAAGGCTTCTACATAAAAACTTTTGATGCTGATTTTGAGAGTATCAAGAGTAGATTACAAAAAGGTATCAACCAAGTTTTTCGGATAACCCGTTCCAAAGATACACTTCAAAGTATTTTCAGATTATGTATTTCAAGGTGAACAGTGAATAGTTTTTGAACTATATCTTTGGAACGGGTTGTCCAATAAAGGTGAGCGATATCTTTTTATAATCAGCACTTCATACTTTCAAACGAAGCATCAACATTTTTTGCAAAGAAGTTGTATTAAAAAAAATAGCTCCAGGAATACGCATACATCATTCTAAATATGCGTATTTCCAGAGTGATTTTTTCCAATAAGGATGATGAAGCATCAACATTTTTTGCAAAGAAGTTGTATTAAAAAAAATAGCTCCAGGAATACGCATACATCATTCTAAATATGCGTATTTCAAGAGTGATTTTTTGCAATAAGGCTTCTACATAAAAACTTTTGAAGCTGATTTTGAGAGTATCAAGAGTAGATTACAAAAAGGTATCAACCAAGTTTTTAGGATAACCCGTTCCAAAGATACACTTCAAAGTATTTTCAGATTATGTATTTCAAGGTGAACAGTGAATAGTTTTTGAACTATATCTTTGGAACGGGTTGTCCAATAAAGGTGAGCGATATCTTTTTATAATCAGCACTTCATACTTTCAATCGAAGCATCAACATTTTTTGCAAAGAAGTTGTATTAAAAAAAATAGCTCCAGGAATACGCATACATCATTCTAAATATGCGTATTTCAAGAGTGATTTTTTGCAGTAAGGCTTCTACATAAAAACTGTTGATGCTGGTTTTGAGAGTATCAAGAGTAGATTACAAAAAGGTATCAACCAAGTTTTTCGGATAACCCGTTCCAAAGATACACTTCAAAGTATTTTCATATTATGTATTTCAAGGTGAAGAGTGAATAGTTTTTGATCTATATCTTTGGAACGGGTTGTCCAATAAAGGTGAGCGATATCTTTTTATAATCAGCACTTCATACTTTCAAACGAAGCATCAACATTTCTTGCAAAGAAGTTGTATTAAAAAAAATAGCTCCAGGAATACGCATACATCATTCTAAATATGCGTATTTCCAGAGTGATTTTTTCCAATAAGGATGATGAAGCATCAACATTTTTTGCAAAGAAGTTGTATTAAAAAAATAGCTCCAGGAATAAGCATACATCATTCTAAATATGCGTATTTCAAGAGTGATTTTTTTGCAATAAGGCTTCTACATAAAAACTTTTGATGCGGATTTTGAGAGTATCAAGAGTAGATTACAAAAAGGTATCACCCAAGTTTTTAGGATAACCCGTTCCAAAGATACACTTCAAAGTATTTTCAGATTATGTATTTCAAGGTGAACAGTGAATAGATTTTGAACTATATCTTTGGAACGGGTTGTCCAATAAAGGTGAGCGATATCTTTTTAGAATCAGCACTTCATACTTTCAAAGGAAGCATCAACATTTTTTGCAAAGAAGTTGTATTAAAAAAAATAGCTCCAGGAATACGCATACATCATTCTAAATATGCGTATTTCAAGAGTGATTTTTTGCAATAAGGCTTCTACATAAAAACTTTTGATGCTGATTTTGAGAGTATCAAGAGTAGATTACAAAAAAGGTATCAACCAAGTTTTTAGGATAACCCGTTCCAAAGATACACTTCAAAGTATTTTCAGATTATGTATTTCAAGGTGAACAGTGAATAGTTTTTGAACTATATCTTTGGAACGGGTTGTCCAATAAAGGTGAGCGATATCTTTTTAGAATCAAAACTTCATACTTTCAAAGGAAGCATTAACAAAACCAAAAGTAGTTTTTTCGCCAAATTACTTTTAGATTTAGCACACTTAGTTGTAAGCAAATATGACTACACTGAACGAAAAAAATCACCTGTCTTTTGTTCTTTCTTATTGCTATTTTTAGAACGGTCATAATGTCTGCTATAAGCCATTGCAGGCTTATCCATTGCTTACTGAACACCCTGTATAATATTTTACACAAGCAAATGAATATGTGATTTATAATCATTATAATCGATAAAGTAAATTTTGCTCATGATTTGTTTGTTTATACAAAAATTGTTTTTGTAAAATTCTAAAAGGAAATATTCTTTACAATACCTACTAGCGAGATTAAACAAAATAACGGTTGGACAATTAACGAGAGAAGGATTAGATACATGATGATTGAAGGACAAGTTCTCACTTTCTGTAAATGGTTAAATACTAGGGTTGGTACATTAAACAAATATGTTTTAACCCTAAACTATATATAATAATATATAAGGTATAAAAAGTGGTGATCACGAATTATAAGAAGTGAGTTTGAGGTAATTTGTACAAAATATGCCTCTGTGACATCTGTGTATAGCAAGTTGAAAATTAATATTTTAATGTTATTGCACTTACCATTTATATGACAGCTTTGGTTGTAAAAGTGTAATTAATTAAATGAGCCTTTATATCTAAGAATAGAAAAGCTTCTAATAAATATACATACTAAACTAAAAATTTTCTCAATAATGTCTTCTTATAGATTTTATAGTTCTCCGTGGGATTCTCTATGGAATTAGAAGTGTTCACTCGATGTTTCGGGGGTTTCAGCAACACGATACACAAGAATTCTTGAGATGCTTTATGGATCAACTACATGAAGAACTTAAGGAAACCGATCCAATCCCGCTGAAAACTAATTTAAAAAATAAAGAATTTTACCAGAAAGACGATGAAATATCTAATTACTCGTCTAGTTCAGCTTCTCAATCATAAGGAGAATATGAGACGTGT
The DNA here is from genome assembly GCA_910595825.1 of Philhelius pedissequus. Classification (NCBI taxonomy): domain Eukaryota; kingdom Metazoa; phylum Arthropoda; class Insecta; order Diptera; family Syrphidae; genus Philhelius; species Philhelius pedissequus. The sequence continues at coordinate 229,526,214 of OU343160.1, read as the reverse complement.
TACAGCGGAGTTTCAGAACAATCAAGTCTCTTTGAAGACTCTTTTGCTCAGAACAAGCATTATTCAATTTTGTCATTTATTTACAATTCGTCTTTAAGTTTAAGAGTGTCTGCTCCATATGGATATCACACTAATTTAAGTTCAAATAATCACAATTCAAACAACGATATTGTTGTTTCCGTTGCCCAACGATCGATTATAAGTGATGTGTTTGATGGAAAACTGTTATCGTCAGTGCAGTGTTTAACCTGCGATAGAATATCTACAAGAGAAGGAACATGTTAAAATCTTTCTCTTCCGATTCCCCATAGAGACTATGTTAATGTTTTACACCACGCACAAAACATCAACAACAGCAACATACGTACACATTCAGGAACAATGTGCAATGAACAAGTCAAGTCAGATAGCTGGTTTTGCTGGATGTGGAATGTAGTAAGATCATGGCTTTGGGGGCCTTCAGTTACACTTCACGGTTGTATGGCATCCTTCTTTAGTGCAGATGAACTTAAAGGTGACAACATGTACAGGTACTTTAACTATTTTTTTAACATCTTCAAAATAATTTTGATACTTTACTCCTTAGCTGTTCAAAATGCAACAAGTTACGAACTGGTGTAAAATACTCCCGTGTTCTTGATCTACCTGAAGCACTATGCGTACATTTGAAAAGGTTCCGACATGATTTGTCATATCCGTAATTTGCCATCATGGCACAGTTGGTGGTGGGCATTACACATGCTTCGCTAAAAATGATCTAAGAGGTAATTGGTATCAATTTGACGATCAACATGTAAAAGAGGTGTCAGCTGATGTCGTTCAAAATTGCCTAGCGTATGTACTTTTTTACCAAAAACACAATCCACACATGGATGAAATAAGGACACAAGCAAGAGAATTTTCTAAAGTTAATCCACAATTTTCGGATATCCGTTTCTTTGTTTCCCGAGAATGGATAAATCGTTTTAATACATTCGCCGAACCAGGTCCTATCAATAACTGGGCTATTCTTTGTCCGCACGGAGGTATTCCACCACACAAAGCATCTCTTATTAACAAAATTGCAGTCCCTTTGTCTCAACCTCTTTGGGATTTTTTGTATAAAAAATTTGGAGGTGGTCCTGTTGTTAATCGCCTTTTTGAATCTGATGTATATAAGAAAGCATCGGAAAATCTTCAACGCAGGCAAAAACAAGAGCTTGCTACATTTACCAAATTCCAAAATGACTTCCAAAACGAAGATGATTCTACGACAATCTATGCAATATCAATGGCTTGGTTCAGAAAGTAGCAACTTTTCGCTCGGGGAGTAACATCCAAAGACCCTGGTCCCATTAATAATTCGACAATTATATCGAAAACAGAAACAACTGTTTTGCCCGGAAATAGTGATACGTGTATCACTCAATGAAGAGGTTTGTTTTCTTTTTTTAAATGTAAAACTTTTATTCAGTTTTTTATTTTTAATCAAGACTTCAGATGATGAACCCATTATTGCTGATAATGATATGATTAGAATAAGTCCAGTGAAAGAAGTATTGCCGGAAGAATCTGATGTTACAGATAACTTTTTGGGAAAACCGAAAAATGTAAGTTTTCAACCAGAAAACACAGTTTATGACAGCGAGAAGGTTAATCTATATTCCAGAGCAATAAGCATAGATATTTCAGAAAAACAATTTAAACAATCTTTAATGAAGAAAAAACCAAAGGTGATATCATCTAATCATAGTCTAAAGCGAAAATCAAAGAGAATCCGAAACGGCCTGAAAGACCAGCTGGTCTCTTTGGACTTAAAGGTAACAATTTTCAGTAGTTAATATTCTTATTATTAATAAACTTATGTACATATTGTTAATTCTTTATAAATGGGTATTGGTTATGCACTTTTCTCTATCAGTGACGAAAAAGTTAGAACAGAATAGAACAGAACAGTACAGCACAGAACAGATTCAGAGCAAGATAGAACAACTTAGAATAAAAAAAAATTATTGTTGTTTACCTACAATTCAAGTTCCTTTATTTTTGCAGATACATTCTTAGAAATAATCTGAAATGGAGTTGAATTTATTTAAAAAAAATATTTTTCATGAAATTGAGATGATTCCGACACGGAAATGATTTATCAACTAATGCCGTTTTTATTTGGCAATACGGGATCCCAACTGAACACTTTTGTGTGATTCTGGCAATTCTGAATTTTAATGAGATTGTATGTGTGAAAATAATTGTGTACTTGAGAATATTCAAATTAAAAAAAATGTTTGTTGCACAATTATGATACAAAAAATGAGAACAGTCGAGTTTGACGTTCAGGTATATGAATGTGAGTGCTTCTGGTTCTGATTCTGATTTCAAATCCAGAAGTAAAATTCTCTTTTCAGAATTAGAACTGTCATTTTTTCCCAAGTAAACGCTCTCAGAAGAGTCCGGAAGGCTTCCGGATTGCCAAATAAAAACTACATTAGAAAGTGATTTCCTTCAGAATGTGCCAAAATTGACAACGGGAACAACACCAGCTACTGCTCTAACGACAAATGAAATAATTCCCACAGTTAGAGTAAAACCAACAATAAAACTTATAAATCTATTTAAACTGAATCGACTAGATCAGATCCGCAGATATCAATCACCATCGAATGTTCCCTGGACATATATTCATATACCAGCACCACTAGGATCCAATATTCAATCCCCCAGCGTTCAGGTACCACTGAATAGTAATGCAACTACAATTCAATGCCCGGCGAATACATTCCCGCAATTGATGCCGATGACGGCAGCAGTTATTGGACAGCCAGTCCAAGAAAGTAATGGACCAATCGGGGAATCTGGGGGGGGCGTTTGCTACATTTTTAAAATTCAATAGAAGTACGATGGCGATTCCAGTTAAAAATCTCGATCGCACTACGGCTCGAGAGAAGCTGAATGTACTCAATATGCATTTTAATTAGAATCACCGGAACTACAGCTAATTAGCCAACAAGAATCTGTCGAAGAAGAACACGAAGCAAAAGATAAACAGATGCGGATGCTAATGATCATCACGAGGTACTTCCACATCCAGAAGAGGGCCGTCATATTAAACAAGAACTTGAAATTAAAACTGAATCATAAAGTTATGATAGTGGTGAGTTGTTGTTTAACCCAACGTTTGATTTTCTTATTTTGTATCTTTCTAAATTCAAGATAAAGCCAACAAAGCTGACCAAGATGATTCCGAAGCTGAGAATATAATATATCAACCAAATGTATCCTATATCTATGGTGGCCATGAATATGGCAAGGACGTTGTTGAATATGTTGATGATGATGAAGATGGCGTATGCACTGATTATGATCGTCTAGTTGCAGAAAAGTATGGCAATATGCAACAAAATTGTCAGAATGCCAAAAAGAAACCTAGTAAAAACCTAGGAACATACGAATTTACTGCAACTAAGGATTATTGTCGGGTAAATGAAACATAATTTTTTTTGACATTTTTCTTATAATTGACATAAAAAAACATTACCTTCCTTTTCATTTTCTATTACTATTTATTAAATTTGAGTAGTCTTTCAATTTCCATTTCAAAAATAATAAATTACGTACAAAACGCAAATCGATTTAGTAGTTTCTGCTATCTACGTCACTAAATGCCAACCTACATACATTATGCACTAAGTGGGTTCTCATACATTTATATAAATATATATCTTTAAAAGTCAAATGAATATTATGTACATATATTACAACTATCATATAAAGTTTTCTCTATGGATGATAGAGTAAACAAGAAAAATGGGTCCCGCAATTCCGTCTATCTGTCTGTCTGTAGATAAATCTACAGCCTAAACGGGGGAAGCGATTTTCTTCTAACTTAGTACTTAAGAGTTTTAGTTGACTGTCCGAACTAGATTTTTGAATGGCTTTTTTATCCCCAAAACTAACGGCTCTTGCCATAAAATTTTGTCTTCAACCTTAATTATCTCGAAAACGGCTGTTACGATTTTGATAACAAATCTGTGCACTACTATACACAGTATACATTATGGTTCAACATATTTGTTTAATATATATTTTGTTATTAACGGTACCTGCCATACAACTATTTTTTGATTTTCAACTTTTGTATTTTTTTTTCAATTTTTGTATAGGATGTCCTTCTAATTCTAAATAATAAATAAAAAAAATTGAATTCTAGATTTTAATCATACTTGACATATAGAGCATAGAGAATATAAAAAAGTGAAGTTGCTGCTTAATAATGTATTCACAAAGCTTTTATCTCTGATATATGTAATAATTTTTTTACTCAGTGTTCTAAAGACATTTTCTGCTTTTAATAATGAAGTTAAATAAATTAGTATACATAATTGATTTTTTTTATTGAACTGATATATTTTTTTCTACATAATTTTAACTTCTTTTTACAAATTAATCCTTTAATCAATATAGTTTTCATTAAAAAAGACATTTGTTTTAGGGCTTAGTGCTGGTTTGATAACTTGGCATTATTCCAGATTCCTCTAAGTTAAGCATATCTTTACGCAGGTTGGGATTCATTCGTGATGTTATGAGATGTGAAGAAATTGTCAGAATAAAAATTATTTAAAAAAATAGTCACTTTATATCAGAAAAACAATTCTACATGGTGATATAACAAAATTTTTAAAATGTTTAATTTAAACAAGCGATAACCTGGTGTTAGATTTCAAAAAGGAAGTAATTTTTAAAGGACTGATAATTTGCTCAAATGATGTTCCCGATTATACAGAAAAAAGTTTGGTTTAGCCTTCAGTTGTGTTGGCGGTTTGTCTTTTTTTTTGTGCAATCTTAATTACCTTATTTATTTAAATTAGTATCCGCAGTTTTACATGACTTTCCAATACATACCCCTTCACAACGGTACAAGTCTAAGCGAAACGACGTTAATGAAATTATCAACCATTGGTCTAAGCCGCCAAGTGATTTAAAACATAATTAAATGCCGTGGCTTAGATTCGTTTGTTTTTATATAAATTAATAAAGATAATCTACTCTAATCAACGTAAAAATCAAATGTCATTACTTTCTTTAATATTTGTAAGTATGTTCTTATTGAACACAAAAATAATGATCTTAATAATAACAAAAAAAAAAAAACATTTACAATTCAAACTCACTTTCTATATTTTTTCTCGACCTCTAACATACACATATGTAGTAAATTTTGTGTTCTAAAAATTGGATACTTTCTTTTGGATTTTCGTACAGTTGTACGTTCCGTACAAAGTATGGAAAATAGCAGAGGATATTACAGGAGATTCCGATGCACATAAGTTTTGAATGCTTGTATTATGACAATTGGAAGGAAAAATAGAGCTGTGTAAAGCGTTACACATTTGTGAAGTGCGGCTAAAGAAAGAATGTTTATACTTGACAGTACATCCGAAGTTAGGATCAAGGGTAACCTGATTAGCATTCAAAGTGTTCAGGAATGCAACTGGCTATATCGCTAGCTCTATTTTGAATTCTATCCAAAAGATTCAAATCAGATTTGGGAGCTCCTGCTCAAATGTGAGAAATATATTCAAGCTTTGGACGAATTAAGGCCTTATCGATTACAGCCAGATCAGAACGAGAGAAGAATTTCTTCCTTCTTCGACGAAAGCCCATACACTTTGCAGCGATTTTGGCGACATCGAATATGTGGTCATTTCACAAGAGTCGGTTTGTGAAGCACATACCAATAATTGTATAGAGCGGTCCGAAAGGTAAAAATGCACGCATTTTTGATGCCGAACTCTATTCTATCCAATGCTTTTAAAATATCAAGCGCAATAATCTTACTTTCCCCAGGACGATGTAAAGATTTGTGCCACTGTTCGGTGAGATATATGTACCATCAGATAACCAATGGACCAATTGCTACGAAAGGCATATTGCCGGTTATAAGGGAGCTTTCGTTCTTCATGATAAATATTTCTTAAGCTGATAAATAATCAGCGTTTCCATCATAGAGAAAATAATTAAATAGAGGCGCGACTCGTACCCCCCTTGCCTTAAACACACGCAAATTTTTTTTTAGGTGAGTAAGAGAAAACTCTCTTAATTTACTCATTTTTTCCTATCCGTGAATACATGTGAGTGGTGGATTAAAAAACACTATTGCTCAAACTGACATATAATTTTTTTTGTTTTTGGTTTGTCAAAAGTCTGTCTGACATTTCTAATTACCAAAACAAATAATAATTTTTTTTCACATTTGGTAAGTTTTTGTTCATATTTATTTAATTATTCTTTATTTCAACAAAAGAAATATATATATATATAAAAAAAAAATTGTTTTTTATGTTTGTTTGATAAAGATTTGGCCCCAATGACGGAGATCCGATGGAAAGCGTACATCCAAAGGTATATCTTAGATTGGAAACTCAGAAACCAAACCCAATTGTTTCTTGTTTTCTGTAATTGTTTTGTTGTTTTTTTTAGATTGGGAGTGAAGACGTACTTAGTTCATCTGGGAGTGATACCACCAACCACTCCACTTTACACAAAAACCAATCCATCAACAAAAAGTGAAGATCGAAGTGAAAATCGGAAACAATTTCCCCAGCAAAATGACAGAGTAAGTAAACCTTTATTTTACAAGTGCAAATTCATATCTAATCGATTTTTTTCTTATAAACTTTCAGAGATTTCGATAAACTGAAAGAAGGAATCGCTGAGAAAGTAGCTATATTATCTTTTTGGAAGAAATATATCGTCAGTGGCAATCTCATGAACGAGATCGATATGCACATGTTGACCGAAACACCTCGGTCTGTATCTTCTAAACAGATTGTTGTTCTGTCTGTGGATCAGCATTCAGTCAAGCAGAAATAAGGTACGTTAAATACAAAAAAACCTAATTTCATGTATTTTTAAGTATTTGTTTTTCTTTTAATTTTGTAGGATAAACAGCGCCTGCCATTCATCTCAAAATCATGACGAACAACAAGGTCAGACCACACAAGCAATGAAGCCCAACTGGAAGTCATTATTGCCAGATAATATAATTAAATACATTGGGCTCAATATTTTAAAGTGTTCTCCTTATGTATATATATATGTATATAGCTTAAGAATTGTGATTCAATTAATTTTTTTCGATTACATTTTCTTTATGTGTGTTCAAAAAAATTCTTTTCTTTTTAAGGGAAATGTAATGTTGTGTGTCTCAATGACACATAGATAAGTATTATAGCCCTATGCTGAGGTAAATTAACACTCAGAGCAGTTACAATCATCGAGATCAAGCAAGTACTTTGGAAATGACAGCTTGTCCAAAGTAGCAAATCCAAGAAATTTCAACTGATATCAAGAAAAATCTTGAAATCAGTACTTACGCCAAGCTCTAGTTTCCAAACTACTTGCTTGATTTCGATGATTGTAACGGTTCTGAGTGTAAATTAACCTTAGCTTCTAAATCTCTGCAATCATTTTAAATTCAAAAAATTATTTCGAAAAATTGCTATCTAAAAGTAGTTTATTCGTGTTTAAAAAAAAATGAAAAATTACAAAATTACTTTCAGATACAAATTTTTTGAAATATTTGCTCGAATTGAAAACGGTTTCAAGAACTTACAAGCTGACATAAATTAAAACTCACAACAGCTTAAATCATCGAGATCAAGCAAGTACTTTGGAAATGACAGCTTGTCCAAAGTAGCAAATCCAAGAAATTTCTACCTATGTCAAGAAAAATCTTGAAATCAGTACTTACGCAAAGCTCTAATTTCCAAACTACTTGCTTGATTTCGATGATTGTAACGGTTCTGAGTGTAAATTAACCTTAGCTTCTAAATCCCTGCAATCATTTTAAATTCAAAAAATTATTTCGAAAAATTGCTATCTAAAAGTAGTTTATTCGTGTTTTAAAAAAAATGAAAAATTACAAAATTACTTTCAGATACAAATTTTTTGAAATATTTCCTCGAATTGAAAACGGTTTCAAGAACTTACAAGCTGACATAAATTAAAACTCATAACAGTTTAAATCATCGAGATCAAGCAAGTACTTTGGAAATGACAGCTTGTCCAAAGTAGCAAATCCAAGAAATTTCTACCTATGTCAAGAAAAATCTTGAAATCAGTACTTACGCAAAGCTCTAATTTCCAAACTACTTGCTTGATTTCGATGACTGCAACTGTTCTGAGTGTAAATTAACCTCAGCTTCTAAATGCTTGTAATTATTTTATAATCAAACAATTATTTAGAAAAATTGCTATCTAAAAGTAGTGTTTTTAAAGTTAGACCGTTTTTTTAAAGGTGAAGTTGAACAAACATTCCTGAAAATAAAAAAAAAGAATCATATACATGTATATATATATATAAATATTGTATTAATGACAGCACAAAATAATTAAAATTATTATTATTATTCATTACAAATAAGTTTGCTGCTCACAAAGATATATAGAACATTAGGAAGAATAGAATAAGATCACATTTTTGCCAGGAACACATGAATGTTAATTATTATGATCCTTTTTTATTTCAATATTGAATGATGTGGATGATGTGGTGTCTTCTGTTGAAGATTATGTAGCAGTTTGTGAGGCAGAATCATCTGCAACAGTTGTCGCCTGTCATCGGTGTTGGTGTGTGTATCGTAATCGGTCTCATTGACTGCAGCAGATATTTCTCCATTGAACTGAATCAAACACAAGGCACAATTGGATTCACACGCAGCAAATTTCCAACAAAAACTATCTGTAAAATAAAAATTTAATAATCTGTAAATATTTAGAGAATTTGAAATCCGATTTTATGATTAATAATAATAATGGATGCTATGATAGATTTTTCAGGATTCGTAGTAGATTTGCGATTGCGATGGATTCTGTGATAGGGCCGATTTATTAGTTTTAAATTTCGAGTTTTCTTTAATGTAACTAAACTTTGACGGTGTTTGTATGTAGGTCCAATTATCATTAGGTAAGTTTAAAGCCGATGTAGGTAAGTTCTTAGTATAATGAATAGAATTATTGTATGTTTCAGGAAATAGTTACTAGGTACCTACCTAAAAATGTATATTTAAATCTATGTTATGGATTTTAATTCTGTAAATTGGGATGGTAAAATGTACCTACATTACATACATATGTATGTATATGGACCCTAGGTATGTAAATATGTAGGTACATAATAATGTATAATGAAAGTGTTGGATGGTTATGTATCTATATGCATATAAAACTTTATATGATAGTTTTAATATACATAATATTCATTTGATTTTTGAAGATATATATTTATATAAATGTCAGAGAGTCCACCTAGTACATAATGTATGTAGGTTGGTACCTATTCAGTGACCTAGATATCAGAAACTACTAAATCGATTTGCGTTTTGTACGTACTTTATTATTTTTGAAGTGGAAATTAAAAGAATAGTCAAATTTATAAATTTAAAGTTTAAAGTTTATAAATTTAATTTGCTCTCCAAATTCATAACTTCAAGTTTCTATTTTTCATTTTTATTTATTAGTTTTAAACTAAATTTGAATATTTTTAAATGTAGCTAAACATTGACGCTATTAGTAGGTAGGTCCAAATATGTAGGTAAGTTTTTAGTATAATGGATTGAATAGATGATTCAAGGAATAGTTACTTAGGTAACTACATACCTACAAATTTATATTTAAATCTAGATTATAGATTTTAATTACGGAAATTAGGATGATAATTGTGTACCTACACTACATACAGATATGAATATGTAGGTATGTAAATGTGTATACATACAATGTACATTGAAAGTGTAAGTTGGTGATAAGTAGGTAGATATATGCATATAATTTTATATGATAGGTGCAATATACATAATATTCATTTGATTTTTAATGATATATAGGTATATAAATGTATGAGAGCCCAAATAGTATATACTGTAAGTATATAAACATGTGTATGTATGTAATTTAGTCATTATTATGCGTAAAAATGAAATATAATTAGGTAGAAGAAATGGATATACATATTTATATGGACCGACAGAGAGACAGACGGAATATCAAGTTATTGATTTTTAGTAAATTTGTTATAGTAATTAATTTTTTTATAACATAACTTATTATAATAAAATATACTAGCAATCCATTAAACAAAAAAAAACTTAACTTATTATACTTACTATGAATTCTTTTCATTTTTCGTCGCTGAGTATTTCTACCTCTTTGTTGGTTGATAAATATTTGCTTTGTTCCTGATACGGAAATTCATCGGAAAGTAAAAGCTTGCGGCAAATTGTTTCCATATTTTTTATAAATAAATTAAATACACGGTTGGATCGTATGTACTTGCTCTTGTGTTCGATCACATTGTTAGTAGAAAAGGTTTAATATTACGAAATGTTGTATTAACAAAAGATTATGTCTCACAATATTCTTACATCCGGTGGGAGTTGCTTTGAAGCACGGAAAATGCTAGACAATCCATGCATATATTTCTTTTACTGGCAACGCTTTCTCTTTGGAGAATTCGATTGCCATGAAGATGAAGGAACTGTTGGGAGTTAGAAGTTAAATATAACATTTTATTTTTGTGTAAAGTTTCAACTAACTTACCTACAGCTATATGGCTGTTTATTGTGGGTATGGCACATTGGAAAATTTTGCTTTGGTGGAGTGGGAGTTTTTCCAGTTCCTGCAGCGCATGGACAAATGTCTCCATTGCAGTGGCCATATAGACTTGTGAAGCCACAACTTCCAGAGCGTTCATAACAGCTTCGGGGGTTTTCCGTCTTCCCAAGTAAAGCAAGCCCAGTATCGATGAAGGTGGAACGATTCGATCCAGCGTAAAGAAATTCTTAGTCACATAATTGTACCAAAACGCATGAAGCAATTGTTGTTCAATTTAATCAGAAAGCAATGAATGAGCTGTTGCTGTACAGTCATTTGTTGTCATTCTCGCTCAAAAGCTTGTCCAGTACAAATCCGGCGTTGGCGAAGCCATTTACAAAACTTGCAGCCAGATTCTGCATTCCTGAGTCCACTTGAATCAATGGGAAATTATTTCTTAATTAAATTTTGTATGTGTACAACAATTCCCAGAACATATTTCAATCGAAACGAAGAACTAAAACTTGAAAAGAATAACAGATAAAATTCATCCAATTGTGTAAGACATTTTAATAAGAACAGAATTATAAAAAAATATTTGCGTACTGATTACTAGAATAATTTAATATATATTATGTATGGTCGTTAATGTTTCATAAGTTAAATAAATATGTATATATATACCGAAGCGAATGTTTTGAATAAAAAAAGGTAACGGAAACACTCACTGTATTATTTATAATTTAAGTGCAATATGCATATGTACATAAGATCCATGTGATTTTTAAAGATACATAATTATGTATATATAAATGTATGACGGCGTACATCGTATGAAGTATTCAGTTCAGTTATTTTGGAAATATATATTTTTTTTTTTAAACTCAAAATTTCAAAAACGAATCAATAGATTTTTTCGAAACTTCGTAATTGGTATTTTTTTGACTTTATCTTAATAGTTAAAAAAAACTTCTTTTAGTTATATGCATATAGCTACCTACCCACCTACATCCTTCGTGTCCATTATTATATTTATATGTTTACATACCTAGGTTCCATCTATGTATGTACCTACATACATATTACTCTCCTATATTACAAATTTAAAATCCATACTATAAATTTAAATATGCTTTTGTAGGTAGGTACATGTGTAACTATTCCTTGAATCATCCACTCGACAAGTCATTGTACTAAGAATCAAGGTAATCATACTTACATCGACTTCAAACCTGCATAGGATAACTAGATTATATACATACTAAATAGCGTCAATGTTTAGCTACATGAAAGTTGTTAGCTCCAAGATCAAAACAACCCGTTCCAAAGATATAGCTCAAAAGCTATTCACTGTTCACCTTGAAATACATAATGTGAAAATACTTTGAAGTGTATCTTTGGAACGGGTTATCCTAAAAACTTGGTTGATACCTTTTTGTAATATACTCTTGATACTCTCAAAATCAGCATCAAAAGTTTTTATGTAGAAGCCTTATTGCAAAAAATCACTCTTGAAATACGCATATTTAGAATGATGTATGCGTATTCCTGGAGCAATTTTTTCAATACAACTTCTTTACAAAAAATGTTGATGCTTTCTTTGAAAGTATGAAGTGCTGATTCTAAAAAGATATCGCTCACCTTTATTGGACAACCCGTTGCAAAGATATAGTTGAAAATCTATTCACTGTTCACCTTGAAATACATAATCTGAAAATACTTTGAAGTGTATCTTTGGAACGGGTTATCCTAAAAACTTGGTTGATACCTTTTTGTAATCTACTCTTGATACTCTCAAAATCAGCATCAAAAGTTTTTATGTAGAAGCCTTATTGCAAAAAATCACTCTTGAAATACGCATATTTAGAATGATGTATGCGTATTCCTGGAGCAATTTTTTTTAATACAACTTCTTTACAAAAAATGTTGATGCTTTCTTTGAAAGTATGAAGTGCTGATTCTAAAAAGATATCGCTCACCTTTATTGGACAACCCGTTGCAAAGATATAATTGAAAATATATTCACTGTTCACCTTGAAATACATAATCTGAAAATACTTTGAAGTGTATCTTTGGAACGGGTTATCCTAAAAACTTGGTTGATACCTTTTTGTAATCTACTCTTGATACTCTCAAAATCAGAATCAAAAGTTTTTATGTAGAAGCCTTATTGCAAAAAATCACTCTTGAAATACGCATATTTAGAATGATGTATGCGTATTCCTAGAGCAATTTTTTTTAATACAACTTCTTTACAAAAAATGTTGATGCTTTCTTTGAAAGTATGAAGTGCTGATTCTAAAAAGATATCGCTCACCTTTATTGGACAACCCGTTGCAAAGATATAGTTGAAAATCTATTCACTGTTCACCTTGAAATACATAATCTGAAAATACTTTGAAGTGTATCTTTGGAACGGGTTATCCTAAAAACTTGGTTGATACCTTTTTGTAATCTACTCTTGATGCTCTCAAAATCAGCATCAAAAGTTTTTATGTAGAAGCCTTATTGCAAAAAATCACTCTTGAAATACGCATATTTAGAATGATGTATGCGTATTCCTGGAGCAATTTTTTTTAATACAACTTCTTTACAAAAAATGTTGATGCTTTCTTTGAAAGTATGATGTGCTGATTCTAAAAAGATATCGCTCACCTTTATTGGACAACCCGTTGCAAAGATATAGTTGAAAATCTATTCACTGTTCACCTTGAAATACATAATCTGAAAATACTTTGAAGTGTATCTTTGGAACGGGTTATCCTAAAAACTTGGTTGATACCTTTTTGTAATCTACTCTTGATACTCTCAAAATCAGCATCAAAAGTTTTTATGTAGAAGCCTTATTGCAAAAAATCACTCTTGAAATACGCATATTTAGAATGATGTATGCGTATTCCTGGAGCAATTTTTTTTAATACAACTTCTTTACAAAAAATGTTGATGCTTTCTTTGAAAGTATGAAGTGCTGATTCTAAAAAGATATCGCTCACCTTTATTGGACAACCCGTTGCAAAGATATAGTTGAAAATCTATTCACTGTTCACCTTGAAATACATAATCTGAAAATACTTTGAAGTGTATCTTTGGAACGGGTTATCCTAAAAACTTGGTTGATACCTTTTTGTAATCTACTCTTGATACTCTCAAAATCAGCATCAAAAGTTTTTATGTAGAAGCCTTATTGCAAAAAATCACTCTTGAAATACGCATATTTAGAATGATGTATGCGTATTCCTGGAGCAATTTTTTTTAATACAACTTCTTTACAAAAAATGTTGATGCTTTCTTTGAAAGTATGAAGTGCTGATTCTAAAAAGATATCGCTCACCTTTATTGGACAACCCGTTGCAAAGATATAGTTGAAAATCTATTCACTGTTCACCTTGAAATACATAATCTGAAAATACTTTGAAGTGTATCTTTGGAACAAGTTATCCTAAAAACTTGGTTGATACCTTTTTGTAATCTACTCTTGATGCTCTCAAAATCAGCATCAAAAGTTTTTATGTAGAAGCCTTATTGAAAAAATCACTCTTGAAATACGCATATTTAGAATGATGTATGCGTATTCCTGGAGCAATTTTTTTTAATACAACTTCTTTACAAAAAATGTTGATGCTTTCTTTGAAAGTATGAAGTGCTGATTCTAAAAAGATATCGCTCACCTTTATTGGACAACCCGTTGCAAAGATATAGTTCAAAATCTATTCGTATTCTATATTAAATAATATGTGTCTAAGAATCACATGAATCTTATGTATGCAGATTGCACCTAAATTATAAAGTTATATGCATATAGCTACCTACCCACCTACATCCTTCATTTTCATTATTATATGCACATGTTTACATACTTAGCTTCCATAAATATATATATATATATATATGTATATTTTACTATCCTAACTTACATAATTCAAACCCATAACAAAGATTTAAATATAAATTTGTAGATTGGTATTTACCTAAGTAACTATTTTTTAATCATCTATCCGACAATTCATTATACTAAGAATTAAAGTAATCTTAACTACATCGGCCTAAACAGCTTTAATGTCTAGATACATTAAGGTTGTTAGCTACAACAGCAAGTTCGTGCTATCCAGTCTTGCATTTTATTTAATAATGACGGAGAAAAAGCAGGAGTTTTTTTTTTTTATTCTATACTATACTATACTATGAGACTTACCTTCTCCTTCCATTCCTTGATCATATCGGTACTATCAGCTGGCATTTGATCCGTATAAACCATACACATGTATCCGGATTCGCGCAAGCATCTCTCAACTTCCAGTACTTCATCTGCCGAATTGCACAAGACTGCACAACGCTCCAACTGATATGCGCACTTATCCAAACATTTCATACTTGCAATTTAATGGAAACTTTAGCCTTGGCATAGACTGCAGCTTCTAAATAGTCTGCAATGCACAACAAAGGCTGATTAGAAATCCTTACAAAATTAATAAATCGCCGAGTCCATATCTTGGAAGTGACCACCAGTTGAAATGGAATCTTTCTCTTCATGCGTTCAATTGGTTTAACATTGTTTTTACTGTGAGCCAATACAAGATGCTTAACGAAATTTGTTTTCAAAGTAGACCAATGACTTCGGGAAGATTAATATTGGTTTGGTATGATGGAAGATAAGAATTAGTTAAATTACGAAAGTATTCTTTTTCAGTTAATATTTTCGTAGAACGTATGGATGGATCGGAATTTTCACTAGAAACTCACGAAACAATATATTTTATAAATAAATTATAGGACAAAATACAAAATAAATAAAATAAAACTCGCGCACTTCCAATATTTGTTTTGAAATGAATATCTTTTTTTTTTATTGTTTTGTCATCTGTCAAAATACTCACCTCACATTGAGTAAACTGGTCTTTTCTTGTGGTGGAATTTTGGCACGTTCGCATTAATATGCTATGGTTTGCTTCTACTTTTTGATTGGATTTTCTTCATTTTGAACATAAAATTAATAAATATTGCTTAATTTGTAAGCCAGAATCAACAAAAAGCTTTTATTAGTATGTTTTATGTTTGATTAAGGCCTTTAAAAATACAATTTAACTAAAAAGCAATTCATTTTTCAATTTTTGAATTTAACGGATTTCCATTTTAAATATATTAGGTCACCATATCTACCAAAATTGGGATTGCGCACTCCTCCGTTTCGATAAGCCTGTGTTGGTGTCTGCCCCATTTAAAATGCACGGGCAACTAACACATGCTTGTCGAAACGGAGGAAATCCTCTCAATTTAGCTTGTAGGGTGAAAGAGAATAAACCCCCGAAGTCGTGCCTCTATATTAGTTTCTCTATGGTTTCCATGACATTAGAAAGAAGCTACGTGAGTGCAATTGGGCGGTAGTTAAAGGGTGTAGAAGATTTACCTTTTTATGTACACGCCGAACAAATGCTGTTTTGTATCTACTCGCAAATAGACCAGTAGAAAAGGGTAGACGGAAAAGCTTACGCAGTGGCGTTGAAAGCGTTGAAAAACGCGTTTCAGCTTATTGCACTGCTGAAACGCGTTTTTCAACGCTGTCAACGCCACTGCGTAAGCTTTTCCATCTAGCAAGTTCTCATTTTCAGTTCGTTCAGTGTATTGCATGAACGATAATTTTTGGATGTCAATGAAATGAAGTTTGTTGTCTTTAACTGTTTTTTTTAATAATTCCGTTCAATACAACTTTTCTAACTTTTGACTGTTCCACCAAAGCAGGAGCTAAGTTGGCTTGGGAGTGAGTAACTAAACGCTTATGCAGAGCTTGGCGATTGCGATGTGCCCAATCGCGTCTGAGCTTCTGTGCTTCTGCTACTAAATCAGGCGGTAAACTTGCGATCTGTGGGTCTTCCATATCAGTCAGTATCTAAAATTTAAATAAATTAATAAATAAAATATAGCTTACGATATGTATTGCATGTAATGTAGGTCAACTGGTTTTAATGTACTCACTGCTTGTCTAAGAGATGGTTACAGATTTTGGAAAAATGCTGCAGCATCAACTGCGTCATCTGGATTTGCTGTCTGTGCTACTTGTCTCTGTTGTTCAGTACGTTGTTGAGATAATACTTCGGCTTGAATACTTGGAGGAAGAGCTGCCAAAAAATCTGGATTCACTTCAATTAATGATTCATGCTCAGTTTCAATTGCGTTTAGTTGAGAAATTTTGCGGTTTCGTCTCTGCTGGTTCTGAACTGCTTACGACATTACGACCCGAATAGATTGAGCTTGTTTCTGCACTTTGCGAAACTGTGGTATAACTGGCAGTTTCCTATGCATGATCTGGCGCTGAAAACTGCATAAAACAAATATACTATAATTAAATTTGCTATTCACAATTTCTAGAATAATTTTATAAATAAGATATTTTTATTAATTTTCATCGTCGTTGTCATCATTTTCTTGAAGGTCTTCTGGTTTGGCTTCCTCTTCATCATCGTCATCCACATCTTCGTCTGGCAGTGGATCCAAAGAAGCTTAGGCCAATGATTTTCTGGAGAACCTCATAAGCAATATATTTTGTTGGTTAAAATAAAGAATATAAAATAATGAACAAATAAAACTGAAAATGAAAACAAATTATTTAAATTCTCAAACGTTTTTAGAATTGTCATATTGACTTTTGGCAAATCAATAGAAAAAAAACTATCTGTCAGTTTGAGCAAAAGTTATTTTAATCCACCACTCACATGTATTCACGGATAGGAAAAAATGAGTAATTTAAGAGAGTTTTCTCTTACTCAATTCAAAAAAAATTTGCGGGTGTGAAAGGCAAGGGGGGTACGAGTCGCGCCTCTATTTAATTATTTTCTCTATGGATAGGGTTTCAAAGTTAAAAATACAATATTGTAAAATTAATCCTTTTGGGGGGCGAAACGTACATGGTTTCCGATCTTAGTATGGCTTATTTGTGGTGAACAGCTTGACGGCAACCTCGTTTGACAGCCCACTACTCGCATCTTTGTGTTTTCTCATCTGTGGGGTTACCAAATAGCTGCCGAAATTTACCATCTTAAACTAATAACTTAAGGACCCGAAACTACTGATTTCATTTGACATTTGCCTACAAGCTGTAACGCGCACCCAAATAACTTTTCTGTTCCTCTTCAATTACACCCTTTGATAAAAACGCATTCTGTTCCTCTTCCTATAGACCCTTAAACACCACAGCCTTAGTAATTTGTTTTTGTTTTGTTTTTTGAATTCACATCTATCCATGGATAGAGTTTAAAAGGTACAAATATGATAATGTAAGATAATTGACATTGTGGGGTGAAACGTATGAAGGTTTCCGATCTTAGTATGGTTTATATGTGGCTACAATCCTTGAATTGCTCATCTGTGGCGTAGACTTTGTGGTCGGTTCAATTTTTCTTAAAAAATAATATCTTCGTTTAAAAATATTAAATACTGATGTAAAAAATCCGGCAATTTAAATGAATGTAGTTTCCTGAACATAGTGCTTAATACGACTGCAGAAGAAATTTATCTAAATTTTTACATGGCGCAATACAAATTTTTGCTCCTAATCGGATACCAAATTGTGTAAAATAAAAAAATAAATGTAGCTTACGAAGTACGTAAGGAGTGTAAACAATACATTGCATATATAAATCATTATTCGAAGGCTGGTGGCTTCTTCGGTTTTTGGTTGATTCCATATTTAATTGAATAAAATACTAACTACATAGCTGTGATGGGTATATAAGTCAAGGTGAGTTAGATGTGCGTAACATACTTATTTACTGAAATTTTCAAATTGTATGTTATATATAGTTGAAATTGTTTCAACTTAAATTTTTAATAGATATTGGTATATTGCATGGTGCAATTATCTTATTAAATTAATCTTAGGAGATGCGAGTGTCAATTGCTATGCAAGCATTATTTAATATTTACCAAAATATTAATGTTTTTTTAGGAAAAGGGTGTGGCAGATTCTCACAACATTAATTATATTTTTAAAGTGTTAAATAATTTAAGACAAAACTTCCTACTGGAATTCAATTTTTTTTTTCAAAAACATGCAAAGTGCGATAAATACTTTGAGGAGAAAATTGAATTGATTCAAAGAAATTTCGGGGCGACTTTCCATTAAGGGAGCACGCGTAGAACTTTGATTTTTTACACTGAGCTAGGGGTCTCCATAGAATATCTTTAAAATATTACGGTGAGGAAAAACTGTTAAATATGATTAAAAAATGTTTCAACTTTCAATTTTGGACTTTTTAGTAAAACACTTGAACAATTTGTCTTTAAATTAGAACGAATTTCAACACACGGATACTTACATTCAGTATATTTATTATTTAAGATAATAATTGAACCGGTTTTAATATGAAAATATTAGTTTTTCTATTTTTAATTTTTTTTTAAAGTTAACAATATTAATACACGATATAAAAAATTCGCGACAACGGAAAACTGTCTTGACAGTTCTTGTTAATACTTTCCTCTGTTGTGTTCTGATAAGTTTTATTTTTGTACCTAGGAACTTTTTTTGGGGCAGAAATTGGTGGCTTATAAAATTTTGAAGAGTGGGGATGCAATTCTCTCAACAAAAAATATCCGAAAAGGTCTGGAACAGCTTGCGCCAAATAGGCTGAAATTTCCAGGTCCATCAAGTTAGCAGACCAAGTTAGGCAGAACACATTTTTTGTGATAATAATTAGATACTAATTAAGTGCTAATTAAGTACCCAAAAATAAAATTAAGTGCTCCAGTACTTTTGGAGAAAATTAATGTTCTGCTATCTTGATTTCAAGTTAGCAGAGCAATCACCTAAAATCCTTAAAACGTTGAATTGGAAAATTGGGTTTGGTATAACCTTTAGGTGCTATTTAAGTGCTCTACGAATCCAAAAAAAATTTCCAAAAAAATGTTTTTTTTTCAAAAAAAAAAAAAAAAATATTGAAAAATAATTCCAATTTTTGTTCGATTTTTCTCAAAAAAATGTGAGTTTTTTTATACAAATCTTTTTTATTAATTAAGTGCCCACCTATTTCAAATTAAGTACCCAATTTTCAGAAGTATTTTCGAAGATCTAAATCAAAAAAAAATATTCCATTTCTCATATACGTACATATATGCCCTGGTATCATGCTCTGCTAACTTAATTTCCTAAAATCCTTAAAACGTTGAATTGGAAAATTGGGTTTGGTATAATCTTTAGGTGCTATTTAAGTGCTCTACGAATCCAAAAAAAAATTTCCAAAAAATGTTTTTTTTTTTTTCAAAAAAAAAAAAAAATGAAAAATAATTCCACTTTTTTTTCGAATTTTCTCAAAAAAATGTGAGTTTTTTTGATACAAATCTTTTATATTAATTAAGTGCCCACCTATTTCGAATTAAGTACTGCATTTTCAGAAGTATTTTCGAAGATCTGAGTAAAAAACTAGATGGGCACTTAATTAATAAAAAAGATTTGTATCAAAAAAACTCATAGTTTCTGAGAAAAATCAAAATTAAGTTAGTAGAGCAGGATACCAGGCCATATATGTATGAAAAATGGAATGTTTTTTTTTTTACTCAGATCTTCGAAAATACTTCTGAAAATGCGGTACTTAATTCGAACTAAGTGGGCACTTAATTAATAAAAAAGATTTGTATCAAAAAAACTCGGAGAAAAATCGAAATTAAGTTAGCAGAGCAGGATACCAGGGCATATATGTATGAAAAATGGAATATTTTTTTTTACTCAGATCTTCGAAAATACTTCTGAAAATGCGGTTCTTAATTCGAACTAAGTAGGCACTTAATTAATAAAAAAGATTTGTATCAAAAAAACTCATAGTTTCTGAGAAAAATCGAAATTAAGTTAGCAGAGCATGATACCAGGGCATATATGTATGAGAAATGGAATATTTTTTTTTTGATTTAGATCTTCGAAAATGTTAGAGTTTAAGCAGAGTAATAAAAAAACACACGTCTTTACAAGGCAAAGTTTATTGAAAGAGTAAAAACGTAATACGAGAAAAAAGGAATACATAAAATGCAAAATGATAAGAATACAAGTATAGGCTACTTAGTACAAATGTCAAATATAAAGTGTTGCCATATCCATATAATTTTTAACACTCCGTCTCAACACAATTTATTTGAACACAAAAAAAAACATAATTCTTTACTCTTTAGTAATAAGATAGCTTACAATAGTTCCAGGGCTTGGGTAAATTTATAATGCTTAACTTTAGATACATTTTTAGTTAAGATATATTTTATACAACGAACGAATATTATGATACTTGATGTCAATGTGCTTGCTGCGAGCATGATAAACGGGATTTTTTATCAAATGTTGAGCACTTTAGTTGTCGCTGTTTAGTACAATTAGATTATTTCCATCAAAACCCATTTCGGTCATCAACTTTTTAATGTAAACCGCTTCTTTTGCTGCTGTCGAAAGGGCAACGTACTCAGCCTCTGTACTAGAAAGCACCACTAGATTTTGTTTCTTCGACTCCCATGAAAAAACGCTCCCCGCAGCAACGAATGTGTATCCAGTGAACGACTTCCTATCGCTGGCATCACCTCCCCAGTCAGCGTCCACGAAACATTCAATTGGCTTTCCTGTCTTGAAGTAATGCAATTTGTAATCAATCGTTTTTCGGAGATACCTGAGAATATACCAAATTCCTGCTTTGTGTTCGGCATGGCATGAGGATCCATATTTCTTTGCGAGAGCTTACACACCGAATGAAGTATGTCAGGTCTTGTAGAAATTGCGAGATACATAAGTGCGCCAATAAGAGATTGATAATTCGTACAGTCGACTCTCTTGCAGTTTTCGATTGAACAGTTAACTTGGTAGCCCGCATCTAGTGGTGTTGAAACTGGTCGACAATTTTCCATTCCGCACTGGCTTAAAAGGTTCATAATGTACTGGCGTTGACAAACAGTGAGAGGACCAGTTTCGCCTTCACGTTTTATTTCCATACCCAAAAAATACTGTATCTTGCCTCCGTCTACAACCTCGAACTCTAGCAATTTAGGCTTTGATCTTAACGATTTCATTTAACTTAGAGCTTGCTAAAATGAGATCATCGACATAAATAGCTATAATGTTAAAATTACCTTTATGATTTTTCGTATAAACACACGGCTCGCTTAGGCACGGAGAAAACCCAATTTTTCGTAAAACAGAATCAAGCTTCTCGTTCTATTCTCGTCCACTTTGCTTTAAGCCATAAAGGGCTTTCTTCAGCTTCAATACTTTGTTCGGAGATTCTTTGTTGACAAACAATTCAGGCTGTTTCATGTACACAGTGTCGCGAAGCTCACTGTTTAAGTACGCCGATGAAACATCCATTTGGTGTAGATGCATCTCATACTCACAAGCTAACGCAAGAATCATACGTATAGTTGAATACCTTACGACTGGTGAAAAGGTTTCTCGAAAGTCAATTCCATAGCGCTGCTCACAACCTTTGGCCAACAAACGAGATTTAAACTTCTGAATGCTTCCATCCGCATTCTTCTTTAATGTGAAAACCCATTTGTTACCCAGGGCCTTTTCTCCTGGTGGAAGATCGACCAACGACCAAGTTCCATTATAGACCAAACATTCAAATTCTTTTTGCATCGAATCCTGCCATTGTTTTGAATGTCTTCCATTTAGAGCCTCTTCGACTGTCTGTGGAGATAATTCACCATCCTCTTCAAACAGATTTAGTGAATGATGAAATTCTTTTCGCGGTCGACCAGGATTTCCTGTGCGAATCAATCTAGGTCTTCCTCTGCGGCGTCTAACCTTCTCCTGGCATTCATCAGTCGTACTGTCATCTTCTGAGTCACGCTCCCGATTTCCAGTACGAACAACAGCTTCCTCTTCCAAAGCAATATTAGCAGCTCCATCAGCAACAACAACATCTTCAGCGACTTCGTCAACTTCAGCAGATTCACAAACAGATTCGGCATCAACACCATTATCAGTAACTTCGTCAACCTCATCAACGACTTGAGTAGGTTCGTTTACAACCTCAGCAGCGATGTCCCAACATACCAATTGCTTAACGCCTTGTTTGTCTGCCCCCAAAACTTGACTCTTATGATTGACATATGATTGTTTCATAAATAGCACATCCCGACTTACGACTGCTTTTCCTGCTTCAGGATCATACAAGCGATATGCCTTACAAACGTCTGAATATCCAACCATAATCATTTCTCTTCTTTTCGGATGAAACTTCTTTTGTTGCGTCTTATCGTTTGCTATAGCTAAGCAACCAAATATTTGAAGATGTGATACTGTTGGTTTCTTTCGGGTCCATACCTCATATGGAGTTTTGTTGACAAGGGCTTTTGTTTAGAAATTCCTCAAACTCTTTTGAAAGGTACTCGCCACCATTGTCACTCCGCAGAATTTTGACCTGTTTACCTGTTTGCTTTTCAGCAAAGGCCTTGAATGATTTGAAGACTTTAAATACTTCTCCCTTGGATTTAAGGAAATAAACAAATATATAACGAGACATGTCATCTGTAAAAGTGACAAAAAATTTAGACCCTCCTATCGACTTTTTATTCATTGGGCCACATACATCACTGTGCACAATTTCTAATAGATCCTTGGAACGGTTGAATGTTGCACTAGGGAATGGTTTCGCACATATTTTACTTCTCGCACAAGTCACACACTCGTTATTGCCTGGCACATCTCTTATCTTTAGCCCATGTACTAGTTTCTTGGTTGACATTTCTTTAAGGCAATTAAAGTTTAGATGGCCAAAGCCATTATGCCACTCAATCGCATCATCAGATTCACCTTTAGCAAACATACATTTATCTGAATCAACTTTAAAAAAGAAAAGACCACCGCACATAGATGCTCTTACATCTCCTATTTGGTTTTTTATGATTGCAGCTTCTTTCGCAAAAACAACTGACAGACCGTTGTCCACTGCCCTACTTACGGACACAAAATTCCCTTGCATTGAAGGAACATACAAAACATCTCGTAACTTCATCATTTGCCCATTGAACTTAAAACAAACATCGCCTTTACCTTGCGCATGTATAAAATTATCGCCCGCCAGAATAATTTTTTCTTGTCGGTCTGCATATGAAATGAACAAACTTCTATCACAGCACAGGTGCGACGTGGCTCCGCTGTCAATACACCAAAAATCTTTATTTAAGTTAAAGACATTCGAAGTAGAAGCGGGAATTGAAAATGAATGTGCGTAATTTGTGTCTTTCTTAACCTCCTTACAGTGAGACGCAAAGTGGCCACGACGACCATAATTATAACATTTACCAATATTTGCTCGTTTTCCCTTCTTAAAATTTTCATTGTTGTTTACAGAATTATTCCCGCCACTGTTCTTAGATCTGAAACATTTTTTGGCCCGTGCAACATATGCATGCTGACCTTCATTCAAATATGGCACCTTGCTTACTCTTTCATGCCTTCTAGCTCCCTCCTCAAGCTTCACTTTCAGCACATTTAAAATAGGGAGCTGGTCGCGTGTCTCTATAGCAACTACAAAGTTGTCGAACGTATCGGGTAGACTGGAGAGCAGAATTATCACCACCAACTCATCATCTATCGTGACATTGATTTCAGCTAACTTATCTATTGTCTCACAGAATGTATTTATATGCTCGGACATACGAGACTCGTCAGACAATCTAAGTTGAAGCAATTTTTTAAACAACGTAACCTTACGTGCAGGACCACACGGTTGATAGATTTCCTTCAATATGTCCCAAGCAATTTTGGAGGTTAGACAATGTCGCACGTGGTTCAGCTGTGTAGGCTTAATGCACAACATAATGCTAGCTAGAGCCTTCTCATCTTTTGCATCAAACAATATGACTTCTGCAGGAGATGCGTTTTCTCTTTACAATTTTTCCACTTGTAATCCCCCATAAATCAGAGTGGATAAGAACGCTCTTCATTTGGACTGACCACGAGGCATAATTCGAGTCGTCCAATTTGTCAATAGATAACAAACCTTGAGAACTCATTTTATGAGATTACTAGCAAAATTAAGTTTATTTTAAAATAAAAAGAAATAGCAAAACCTTGATTAAACTAGCTGTAGTTACTTTTTAATTAATTACAAAGACAAGAAAAAGGTTCGGCCTGGGCCCATAACCTGTTAGAGTTTAAGCAGAGTAATAGAAAAACACACGTCTTTACAAGGCAAAGTTTATTGAAAGAGTAAAAACGTAATACGAGAAAAAAGGAATACATAAAATGCAAAATGATAAGAATACAAGTATAGGCTACTTAGTACAAATGTCAAATATAAAGATATGGCATCACAAATATATGTTCTGCCCAACTTGCTCTGCTAACTTGATGGACCTGAAATTTCCTTTAGGGCAGCACGAATTTTAACACGCGGATACTTTTATTCAGGCATATCCCTGCTTAATATTGCCTACAAGATCCTATCCAACGTAGTATGTGAGCGTCTCAAACCTTTCTGCAACACTATCACGTATGTACCAGTGTAGCTTCGGGCCTGGCAGATCAAAGATAGACCAAATTTTCACATTGAGGCAAATCCTGGAAAAGACCAACGAATTACAAGTCGAGACGCAACATCTTTTCATCGACTTCAAAGCCGCATATGATATCATAAGTCGCCAAGAGCTTCTATTGGCGATGTAGGAACTCGGGATCCCGAAAAAAATGATCCAGCTATGCCGCATGACGCTACAAAATACGCGGTGCAACGTGCAAATGGGAAACAGATCGTCTGAGCTTTTCCAGACGTGTACAGGGTTTGGAAAAGGAGATGCGCTATCATGTGACTTCTTCAACATAGTCCTGGAGCAGATAGTACGCAAGAGTGGTGTTAATCTGGAATGTACTATCTTCAACAGGTCTTCCCAACTGCTTGGTTATGTGGACGACATCGACATCATCGGCCGCTCCAAGCGAGCTGTAGTTGAAGCATTCACAGCTATTGATGAACAGGAGAAATGCGTTGGTCTTGAAGTGAATGAGGACAAAACCAAGTATTATGCTATCAACAAACAAAGCCTCATCTGTCTATCGCCTAGAACAAAACGTCACTGTTGTTAGCAGTAATTCCGAGGTAGTCAAGGAGTTCACCTACCTCGGAACAAACATCAATTCATCGAACGACACCTTAGTGGAAATCCGACGAAGAATTACCCTGGCGAACCGCTGCTACTTCGGATTGGTCAAACATATGGGTTCAAAGCTCCTGTCTCAAAAGACAAAGTGCACGCTATAGAAAACGCTAATTTTACTAGTTCTACTCTACGGCTCCGAGTGCTGGACGATAAGTAGGTTAGGTTAGGTTCCAAATGATTTTATTTCATACAAATTACAAAAGTTTAGTGTATCATTCATTTTTCAAACATGGCTTACGCCGTCTGTCAGTTGACAATTATTAATACTTAATTAATTAATTTTGTTTAATATACAAAATTGAAACATAAAATTAAAAAAGTTCTTCTAAGATCCGTTTTCTGTAGTTAAGTGCTAGCTTGGTGTAGTTGTAATGGGGTTCCCAGTCTAAAACTCCGTTTAAAACATCTATGACTTCCTCTTCACTGAGGTAGTTTTTTCCAAGTGTACTCCTTCTGGTTTCCACCAAAACAGGACATCTTCCCACGAAGTGGAACACGTTTTCGCGCTCTCTAGTGTTACATAATCCACACATTTCTTCCAAATCACTCCTATGAGGAACATAGTTCAGGGGAAGTATCTCCCCTCTTGCTTTTAAAACCAGTGACATGAGATCGGTTGGATACTCCGCCCTGAAGTAGTTATTTCGTAACAGGTTATAGTTTAGCCTTGCATATATGTCCCTGTGTAATGAACTTCTGGCTTTCATAGTATAATCCTCTCTCTTTCTTTCGTCCACTAACGATATGAGGCTATAGAGTTCGCTTTTCCACGTTTCCATCCTATCGCTTCGGAGTAATAGTGGATGTCCACAGTACTCTGCTAGATCTCTCCATGACTCGAACCATGATATTTGTTTTTGAATCACAAGCATCGTAATTTTCTTTGGTAGTCTCCTATCATCCATTGCTATAGTCTTTAAAATATAGTCTATCTGTATTTTCAGAGTTGAAATAAATAAAGATGGTAGACCTGTCTCTAGCATTAGTATGTGATTCGCAGTACTATTAGGTAGTTTCAAGCTTCTTTTTAAGAAATAGCGCAGAAGCTGCTCAACTACATCGAACTCCTTATGGCCCCAAACTTGAGCTGCATAACACATGATCGCTTTCGCTGTGGTTTCAAAAATACGATATTTGGATTCGTAGTGAACATCTTTACAGTGAACCACAGTCCTCCATGTTGCGTTTAATGCATGCTTCGATTTGGCCAATTTATCAATCATATGATTTTGCCAGTTCAGGTTTCTAGATATCCGCATACCAAGATAGTTGTATTCATTTACGACTTCGATGTTTTGAGCTCCAAATTTCCAGGTTTCACTGCGGCTACACTCTTTCAATACAAGTTGAACCTCTGCACAGGAAAAAGGTGCATCCAACTCTTCGTTCTGATAAAAAGGTTTGGCAAATTGGAATGTGGAAGAGAAATTGTCTTTTGTTAACGTTTTGAAGTGTTTAGCAAGGTCTTCGATTTCAATGGGTGAAATAACTTGATTCTTACGCTTTTTACTAATTTTTCTAACTACTGTCCAAAACTCAACAGCATTTCTGCAGTCTGCAAGATCTTGAGCAAGTTTTCTTGAGTAGGTTTGACGTTTATAGCTTAGTAGCTCTTTGTATTGTTTGTTAACTGCAAGATATTGCGCTTTAAAAAAGTTATTCTCTGGAAAACTTCTTAGTAATCCTAGCCAAGCAAAAGATTTTCCACGAGCTACCATACAATCATTATCAAACCATTTTTCGTGGTAATGGATAAAATTGTTTTTTACCTGACATTGCACCGGAATAGACTTAAGGACAATATTGTCCAGCTCCGATAAGCTAAGACAAAATGTTGAAGATGATGTCGCTTGAAGGAGAAGACTATTATTCAAACAATGTGAGTATCTTTCGGCAAAAACATTTTTCCACCTGAATTTTCCCGGAGTTACTAAGGATTGATTGTTAGTTGGATTGGGAGGTGATCTGAATGTATTTCTGTTATGACTTCAAAATCGTCCATCATAGCACTCCAGTCTCCTGACACCATTGCGTAGTCGATTATTGAGTTTCCTTGTGGTCCTATAAAAGTGAACTCACCTAATTTGTCTCATTCCGCAGTACCATTGCAAACACTCAATCCAAAGGAATTACATAGATCGATAACTTTTTTACCTTCTCTTTTAATTGTTGTATCTTTTGAACTACGATTCCTATTTTCTATAAACTTACTTTCACTTTCTAGCGCTCCGGTTCGGGCATTGAAATCTCCAATAAGCATTCAATTGTTAATGTCCATATCAAATAAAATGTCTCCAAGCTTAGTGAAGTCACTTTCCAGCTGTTGCAATTTAAGTATATAGGGATGAGATTAAGTAAGGATCGATCAGTTTTAATTTCAATGAAATGTGTGTCTCCTATTTGCTTGTATTTGCAACTGACGCCTTTAAGATTATGTTTAAAACCCATGAGAATTCCTCCACTAGCCCTTCCTTTTCGATGATTTTTAAGTGCTGGTATCCATTTTAGTTTGTATTCGACGAAACTTGATTCAAAATTTTGTGTATGCTGTTCAGTTACATGTGTTTCAATTAATATAATAATATCATACTCATTTATAAATTTAATAAAATCTAAAACTGCAATCTTATTTTTTAAACCTCCAATATTATAATTTATAATTCTAATTTTACCTAATTTAAAAATTTGACAGACGGCTTTTACCTAATTACAGTGGTTATAATTAGAATGTGCTATTTTGTTAACACCTAGATCCGAAAGAGCAGAATTCGTTTTGTTTGTAGGCGAAATTGATGTTGATGGACCGCCGCCAACCGCATTTGACATTTCTCGCCGATGGATGACATTGACGTTATTGGCAATTGACTCATTTTGTAAAAGTTGTAAACAAACATTTTGAAAGAAATTCTCCCCAAGTTTGTGTTTTTCTTCCAATTTTTGCAGCCCATGCTCCTTATTTGTAACAAAAACTTGCTGCTCATGATTCCATTCCACAACCAAATCATCAATACGCAATTTATCATCACGTAGAGACAATCTCAATCGTGGTTGTATGGCGTAAATGTGTTTGCGGAGCTGAAGGAGTTTGATGCGCTTTTGCCGAATCTTCAATGGGTAGTCTCGACTTATGGAGATGCCGGTTCCTTTCAGCTTTTTAACATTTTTCAGAACATTTTGTGCGTTTTGTTTAGATTTGAATTCTGCCAAAATAGTAACTACTTCTTCATTCGAAGCGATTTGTCTCAGTTCTTGTGAAGTGATGATTGTATTTGAGTCGGATATATTTTTGCAAATGTATAGAGCTTGTTCTATGGTATTCGATTGTCCATTCTTAACTCGAATTATTAAGTTGTTGTCATTTGCATTGCTAACTTTAACTGATCAATCTCGGTTTGAAGGAC
Organism: Philhelius pedissequus; assembly: GCA_910595825.1. Taxonomy (NCBI): domain Eukaryota; kingdom Metazoa; phylum Arthropoda; class Insecta; order Diptera; family Syrphidae; genus Philhelius; species Philhelius pedissequus. The sequence continues at coordinate 229,497,118 of OU343160.1, read as the reverse complement.
ATTGCATCTTTGGAAGAGTGCACCGACCGCCTCCTTCAATTGCACATTCTCCCTTCTAACCTCACTTAGTTCACCGCGTAAGTCTGAAATGTCATCCTTCGTAGCAACATTTGTGAGATTAGTGGCAAACAGATTATTTAATTCCTCGACAGTCATAGAACCAACCAACGACATGCTTTTATCTTTTTTTGAAATTGATTGAAGATGTATTTCGGGTGAAATTGAATTTTTCATCCAGCCTTTAATATTGTGTATTGGTTTTAAACTTATTTACAATGAGCGATTTTTTTGTTAAGGTAGGTAGGTATCTAACTTTTGCAACTTAAATTACCAAAAATTCAATGATTTTTTAATCTCACTTGATCAATAGCTCCTTAAATTGTGCACTTTGTAAAAAAATTATTTATTTTGTTTGTTTGGATTAATTAAAATAAACTTTTTTTTCAAGAGCTAAACAATTTTAACTTTTAAGCTACACCAGAGTTGCCAACTCTGATAAGTAAAAAAGCGGAATTGATACTGGGCACTTTCAAGAGAAAAATTCATCGGAGGATATTTGGTCCTATATGCGAAGAGGGCTAATGGAGGAGAAGATTCAATCGAGAATTGTACGAGCTGTACGTACCAAGATGCGGATGTTGTATAGAGAGCCAAAGAGCGTCGACTACACTGGCTCGGCCACATGGAGCGAACGGACAACAACGCTCCAGCCAAGAAAATTTTCGTATCCCAGCCCGCAGGTTCGAGACAACCAGTAAGACCGAACCTCCGCTACAGGAACCAGGCGGTTACAGATGCAAGAGCTCTTGGTCTCGACGACTGCAGGGAGTGTGCGAGGGGCCGCTATCGATGGAAGACCGCAATATGTCAGGCAGCGACCCTCCATAGATCGGGAGCCGGATAAGTAAGTAAGTATAGTTTTATTCGGTAGATGTATGCTTAAAAACAATAAATATAACAATTTTAAAGTGAGGCAACTTTTATTTCTATTTTTAATTAATTTTTAAAGTTTTCATTTTTCATACAAAATGTAAAAATATATTTTTTTGTGTTGACAGTAGTTTACGAATCCACAGATGACTGTATGCAACTTCGGTATGGTAAGTGTTGTGGTATGTGCATTTTTCTTGAGATAATATAAATTGATTTCAAACTATGTACTATTGTTGTTTTGTGTCATGTCAAATCCCAAAAAAACTGCAGCATGTCCCCTACTCATCGAGCTTTTTGTACGCCGTGAACTTAATTACCGAAAAACTTCGCAGGAGTAGGTTTTTTTCTATACATACGTTTTGTTTAATATTTTTTTTTTAATTCGCAATTGGTTTTTACTGAAAGTAATTAGCTAGGTACATTATGCATTTTAAAAGTGATGCATAACTACTTTTCGAAAAATATGATATTCCATTTAGTTAAATTTTTTCACATAAGTTTTATTATTGAAAAAACTACACTTGTACTTTTAATCCAAAAACTGTTTCTATTAAAATTTCCCCAAAAAAGTAACTAGGTACAAAAAAAACTTAGAACACTAGCAGAAGGAAATATTAACAAGAACTGTCAAACCAGTTTTTCGTTGCCGCGATTTTTTTTATATTGTGTATTAATATTGTAAACTTTAAAAATTTGTTAAAAATAGAAAAACTTATATTTTCATATTAAAACCGTTTTAGTTATTATCTTTAATAATAAATCTACCATGTTGAAATGTTAAACTCAGAAGTGAAGTACAACGTAAATGAATCGTACATAATATAATAATCTATTGTTCTCTTTCTAACAAACATTTGTAAATGCTTGACTATATTTATAATCATTTGTTCTTTTAGTTCCTAATAAACCACCAACTGAATTGGATCTATTTGTCTTCTTATTTTTCTCCGACGAACAGGTTATGGGCCCAGGTAACCATTGTCAAAATAAGTTTTTGGTTTAATTTTTTTTTAATACAAAGATAATAATGAGTTCGTCACTGTACCAAATTGAGAAGCTGGACGATAACAATTTCGATTCGTGGAATGTACAAATGCAAAGCATTCTTATCCACTCGGAATTGTGGCAGATTGTAAGCGGGAAATCTAAGAAAGAAGAGGGAATGACACCTGAAGACATTGCTAAATGGGACTTGCAAAATGAGAAGGCATTCGCGACTATTATACTGAGTGTAAGGCCATCCCAGATCAACCACATCAAATATTGCAAAACAGCAGCGGAGGCATGGGACTTACTTCGTGAAATATATCAGCCAAGAGGACCGGCTCGTAAGGTATCATTGTTTAAGCAGTTAATACAGACAGGTATGGCTGAGGATGGAAATATTTCGCAGCACATTAATGCATTTTCAAACATCGTGGAAAAATTAGCACAAATCAATGTAGTCATGAACGATGAGTTCTTGGTTATTATATTGCTATCCAGTCTACCAAAGTCATTCGAACCTTTCGTTATTGCAATAGAAGCTCGTGATTTACTACCCTCTTTCAGTGCTTTAAAAATTAAAATTTTGGAGGAAGGAGATAGAAGATCTCAATCGTATCAAAATGCCGTAAGTATGTGTGGTGAACAAGCATTTTTAGCTCGCACCAATACTAACAATATAAAGTACCAACATGCCGCAAGTATGTGTGATGAACAAAAGGGGAAGGGAGATCAAAAGACAAAACATTTTGTGAAATTTAACGGAAAATGCTATAACTGTGGTAGAAAAGGCCATTTAGCGGCAAAATGTAGAGCACAGAAACGGCAACAGCAAAATCCGCAAGCTTATTCCTATTCCATTTTAGCAGCAGCCGATCTTCAATGTTTAAGTTCATCAAATTGGTGTATTGGTAGTGGAGCGACGGCACATATGAGCAACGAGCGCAGTATGTTCAATACTTTTAAAGAGACGAAGGAGAAAATTATTCTTGCTGGAAACAACTTTATTGAAGCAATTGGTAAAGGTGACGTCATCGTCAAAATAATTATGAGTGTCATAACTTTGAGAGATGTTCTTTATGTTCCTAAATTGCAAGGCAATTTCATGTCGGTGAGCAAAGCAGTAGAAAATGGGTTCTTTGTATCATTTAATAAAACAGTTGCTGAGATAAAAGACAAGTCTGGTGGTGTTGTGGTAAGAGCTCAAAGAAAGAATAATTTATTTCTATTTAAAATTGTAGAAAATTCATGCTTATATTCGTCTATCGGTTACATATCAAGGTGGCACAACAGATATGGACATCTGAATTTTAAAAATTTGCATGATTTAGCTAATAACAAGATGGTATATGAAATTAAAAATTTGAATAACTCGAGCGAAATGGTATGTAAAACGTGCATGAAATGTAAAATTTTCGTAAAACCATTTCCACAAATGACGCAAAATCGATCAGAAAATTTGTTAGATGTTATTCATACAGACTTGTGTGGTCCGATGAATAAACCATCGTATGGAGGATCTAAGTATTTCCTTACTTTTATTGACGATATGTCACGTCATATTTGTGTATATTTTTTGAAAACAAAGAACGAAGTTTTTGAAAAATTTAAATCATATAAAGCATTGGTAGAATGCCAAATTGGTAGAAAGATAAAATCTTTACGAAGTGATAATGGTAAAGAATATTTATGTAATGATTTAACTGTATTTTTAAATGAACAGGGTATCAGACGTCAACTAACCGTGCCATATTCACCACAACAGAACGGCGTAACGGAACGCGCCAACCGAACATTAGTTGAGATGGCAAGGAGCATGTTACTGCATGCCGGAAAGGATGAATCACTGTGGGCGGAAGCAATCGCAACAGCAGTCTACATGCGAAATAGATCGCCGACAAAGGCTCTGGTCGATAAAACGCCACACGAAATGTGGACCGGAAAAAAACCAGTAGTGCAACATTTCAGGGTTTTCGGTTCAACAGCTATAGCTTTGGATAAGACAAGTAAATGTAAATTCCGCCCGAAAGGTAAAGAATACATTATGGTTGGTTATTCTCCAAAAAAAACCAGTAGTGCAACATTTCAGGGTTTTCGGTTCAACAGCTATAGTTTTGGATAAGACAAGTAAATGTAAATTCCGCCCGAAAGGTAAAGAATACATTATGGTTGGTTATTCTCTTACATCTAAAGCATATCGCTTGTTTGATCCCATCACTCGGAAAGTGATCGAAAGAGGAGATGTTTCGTTCGACGAAAATATTTTTTTCAATTTAAACAATGAAAATTCATTTGAACTTCTGTCTTTAGATACAGAGACTTCAAGGGCAGACAGCAATAGCGATTCCACTATAGAAGAAAAGGAGACCACAACCACTGAAGTGAAGAACACCACCACCAAAAAAGAAAACTATGAAGAATACAATAGAAAAACAAGCGTCAACGATGAGGAAAAAGAAACCAGCGCTACAGATGACAACGTTAGAATAGGTCCAGGTCGACCGAAAATTATTCGCACTGGAGCACCTGGGCGTCCGCGAAAACAGTTCAACGTTCTGAACCTGATGAACTCTGACATCGACATCCCGCAAACTGTAAAAGAAGCAATGTCAAACGCGAACGCAGAGGATTGGCTAGAAGCGATGCAAAAAGAATATGAAGCACTTACTGCGAAAAACACGGGATCATTAGTTGATCTGCCACCTGGAAAGAAAGCAATCGGCAGCAAGTGGGTGTTCAGCTTAAAGAAGAATAAAGATGGTACAATTGAACGATTTAAGTCAAGGCTTGTTGCAAAAGGCTGTAGCCAACAATTTGGAGTTAACTACTATGAAACCTTCTCACCGGTAGTGCGTTACGCAACAATAAGGATGTTATTGGCTGTAGCGCCTGAGCTGAATTTGTTTTTGCATCAGATGGACGTTTCTACGGCATATCTTAACAGCGATTTGAAGGACGAGGTATATATGCAGCAACCAGAAGGATTTGTCGATGCAGTCGATCTCGTACTGTGGAGGTGTTAACACGTTTTCGGCTTCCCAGTTTTTTCCAAATTAAATTTCGTGTGTGCGTTTAAATATAACATTAAATCAAGATTTCTTAAGTGGTGCAGTAGCACAAAGGTAGAGTGGCCGACCGAGAATCCGAGGGTCGCCAGTTCGATTCCCAGCCGGGCATCAGAACTTTGCAAGCTTTTTCTTTCACTACCGTGAAGTAGAAAACTTTATTGGTTGGGAAAACGAGCAAAGCAGGAGGAGCTTAAGCACCGGGGCATCGAAAGGTGTTCTAGGGCCAATGAGGCCAGCGATGGCATCAGCTGAGGGAACATCGAAAGATGTTCCAATTAAAAGCAGTGATTCTGCAGCAACAACATCAACAGCAATAACAACAACGGCAACATCATCCGATGCTAACCAAAAGCGCAGAAAGAGGAGTCTTCCCTTCTTCCTTGTTCAACTCTCACCCAGCAGCAAACTGGATAGTTTGAGGAGTATCTCCGTCCTCAACTACCAGGTTTCAACTTGAGACAAATTTAAAAGGCGCGGCGACATGTTTCAATGCATGCGCTGCCAAAGGTTCGGCCACGCCGCAGCAAACTGCGAAATGCAGTCACGCTGCGTTAAGTGTGGAGAGAACCACAATGCAGATGAATGCAAGTTAGCAAAAGGAACGGGTCGAAGATAGGACCCAGCTTAAATGTGTACTCTGCCGAAGCGGCGGACACCCCGCTAATTATCGGGGATGCCCGACGTTTCAGCTTATAAGGAATAATAAAGCCGCAAAGCAAACTGTGGTAGAAAAGCGTCCAACGGTGCGCCCTCCTACAACAACGCCCGTCAACCCCCAAATTTCTTACGCCCAAATGGCGTCAGGAAGGGGAATCACGGTACAGCCTACACTAAAGTTCGCCCAACAGGCCCCCGTGCCTAAGGCGCCAGCGGCACAGGCGGATATTATGGGCATTCTGCTGGCAGATCAGGGAGCAGGCGACTAGGGTGGATTATCTCTACTCTGTTTTGCCGAGCTTCACGCAACTTATAGGTTAAGGGCGCGCTGCCGGAGAGGCCCTTTAAGATCCTAGCTGTGAATGTAAATTCACTGATTAGGACCGAACGTAGAGCGAATTTATTCCAATTGCTTAAAGACATAAGTCCAGATGTGTTTATGGCTAGCGAAACTAAGCTTAACCAGAAACATAAATTGACTAACAACAATTACAATATCGTAAGGAGAGACCGACCCAACTCCACTCAAGGAGGAGGCGTCGCAATTTTTATACGTAAAGGCATTAGTCATAAGGTAATATATAATAGTGATGTGCGAAAATTTCGGACGTTAGAAGCATGCATCATATGCATTCATCTCCAACAGAGGAAGCGAATGTATGTGATCGTTGCCTATGCACCGGAAAGACCTCAGCCCACCCAGTTTATAACAGAGCTTGAAAAGCTTTTTGAATGCTTAAGATTGAGCTCGGAAGAGAATTACTATATATTAGCGGGTGATTTAAACGCCAAGCACACAGATTGTCGAAATCAAATACAAAATCCTCGAGGTAACCATCTATTTAATTGGATGGGTCGATACAACCTTGAGTATCGCATCGATCTTCTAGCCACAGACAGGCCATCGTTCCCAAGAAGCGGATCCTATCTGGATCTATTGCTTAAAGACGCAAGACTAACAATTACTGACTCTGTGGGTCAACGGCCAAGAAATTGTTTACGAACGATCGAGTACGACAGTGACCGAACCAGCTTATGGAGTTGGAGGAGTATGTGCCTGTGCATACTTACAATTACAGTAAGGTGCACTGGCCACGTTTCTCCAATGCCTTATTGAGTGAATTACGTTCAAATGGTATATCCCCACCAAATGACAAGAACCTAACAAATACTGAAATCGACAGATACTTAGAACAAATTCACGAAACGATTCTACGAACAATGAACAGAACAATACCGAAATACAAAGAACGTAACGCAACTGACATGTACCGTAACGCGACAACTGACGCACTTTACAGACAAAAGAGTGGACTACACTGACAAGACTAAAACGCTTGTACAGGCGGTTTATTGATACACGAGACCTGGAGATTAGGACACTGAAGCCATCAAAAACATCAACCAATTGATCAAAGAAAATTTTGGCTATTAATTTGTTCTGGGACAATAAAATTCGTGCCGTTAACTCCAGCGACCCAAGTATGTTCCCAAAAATTAAATTAATAAGATTTTTAGAAGAAAGGATCAAAACGATCTTCCGTGTCTTAAGCTCCAGAGGACGACAGAGAACAGAGACGTACTTCTGACAGCAGGCATAGAACCAGAGGATGCCGTATTGGACGATGACCTCTATATAATCGAAGATCCACAGGAGAGAGTGGAGGCTGTGGGGGCTGCTTTCCAGCAAGTGTACAAGGTGAATGCTAGCATTCGCGCGAATCATGACCTGGAGAACAGAGCTCTGCTTCATCACTTATGGCTCCGGAACGATATAACCGAATGGCGATCTGAGAACCTTGGTTTTACCGGGTTTAGTGATGAAGATTTGGCAAACGCCATAATCGCCGACCGAAATGGGCCCAGTCCCCTGTTAATTTCGAAGAATGAGCTCCAGCTCATCTTCGATTCATTAAAGAAAAAGAAGTCAGCAGGAGTCGATGGAATATCCAACGTTGTACTACGACATTTGCCTCAAGAAGCAGTTGACATTTATACCACACTGTTTAACAACGCGCTGAATAATGCATATTATCCAGTGCGATGGAAGACAGCTGTGGTGCACCCTCCCCAAAAAAGGGAAAGGACAACTCCAATCCGGCGAATCTCCGGTCGATAAGTCTTCTTCCAAGTATCAGCAAATTATTTGAAAAGGTTATTAATAGAGCCCTGTTCAAATGGGCGGAGGACAAAAATATCATCCCGGATAATCAGTTCGGTTTTAAGGCGGGACATGACACAATTCATGCCGCGTCTAAACTAGTTTCTGATATCCAATGGAACAAAACTAAGAAGCAGTGTACGGGTGCCTGTCTGGTTGCTTAGGAGAAGGCCTTCGACACCGTATGGTTAGAAGGTCTCTATCTAAAGCTAACCGGACTAGGTATAAGTAAACCTCTATTGTATATGCTTTATGACATGCTAAATGGTATAAAGTTTGTTGTCAAGAGTGGCAATGTAACTTCTACCGCACTTTTTAATATTAAAAATGGTCTTCAGCAGGGAGCGGTTAACTCGCCGATTCTATTCAGCATTTACACCAGCGATCTGATAGGTAGTCTAACTCAGGCAATTGCGTACGCCGACGGTCTAATTGCGTACAGAACAGCTAATACAGTTGAGGTCATCAAAAATCTCTTGCAGAGGGACTTCGACAAGATTCAGCGATATTGTGATGACTGGAAGTTGAAAATCAACTTCCAGAAATCAGAAACTATTTTGTTTAGGACTCCGTTGTCTAGCGCCTCAATGGATACGAGAAAGAACTGGCGCAAGCTGGTGATCGTAGAGCCACATGGACATCCACTGGCGAGTAAAAGCGTAGTAAAGTACCTTGGCATCTGGTTGGATCAGTACCTGTATTTCGACAGACATATAGGTGCTGCTTTGGCCAGGGCTAGGGGAGCCTTTGCCTTGACAAAACGACTGTTTTATAGCAGCCGTCTTGACAGCAGGGTGAAGGTGATTTGCTACATCAGGCCGATGATTGCCTACGGATGCCCGGTGTGGTTCAACGTTGCCCCATCTCAAATGGAAAAGATTCGGGTGTTTCAATTCGGGTGAGGCAATTTCTTAGACGTTGCCTTGGAATACACAGAACACCAGAGTCGGAGTACACAAGATATTATTCCAACCAGGTTCTATACAACGGAGCCAACATAAACAGAATAGATAATTTTTTGTTTAAGCTGATTCGGGGTCACACTGCAAGAGCGATGTCCTCAACCAACAGCTTAATTTTTGGGGCTTACTACCCCAATAATGAATATTTTGAGAGTGCGCGGTTAAGTGGCTACATCCCTCCCGAGGCATTCCTCTTTTTAGACAGTCGAGGGCTGATACAGGATGGAATGGCGGTTCCGCTCATCTACCACGTCAGCCGGAAAACTGTAGATAGGCGACTCCTGTATGGTCGAGACGTCATCGCTCAAGGTGGAGAAGAGCGCCTTCGGTTCAGTAGGACTGTGTCCGATCGGGGCCGAAGGGATAGGGCGAATAAAGAGAACCAGTTCTGGTGGCTCTCTGAACAGCATTATGATACATAAAGTCGATTAGGATGGTATGTCTTGGCCAAATTACGTAGATTTAGGTAAATTAGGTATAAGAAACAGTCGGGGTGGCACAAAAAAAAAAATAAAAAAATATGTATGTTTGCGGGGGCATTTGTGCATGCAGCTGCGTGCCTGTGTATGTATGTACATACGAATATGTATGTACATATGTACTTGGCTGTGTGGGTTGCATGTCTCTGTGTGTCTGCATGCGTATACAAAATATACAAAAAAAAATTAAAAAAACGAAAAAAATGCTGCTGTGGCTGTTCTAGTTTTTAAGTAGTTTTAAGTGGTTTTGGGTATTTTTAGGTATCTTAAGTAGTTTAAGTTAGTTTTAGTTAGTATATAAGTTAATTGTATCTAGTTTTAATTATTTTTAGTCTAGATTTAGGTAGTTTGTAATTAAAAAATTAAAAATGATACGAGACCAAGTTTTTTAAAAAAAGTTTTCTTGGTAAAACAAAAATAAAATAAAATAATTAGAATTAATTAAAATGGATTAAAGGTCGAAAGACATTAGTATTAAGAGATATAGTTTAGTTTATAGCGCCCGTAAAGGACCAGTAAATTAGTTGTAAGTTATTGATAATTAGGCTAGTTTTAAACATTTTTGTCTAGCTTGAAGATAGTTATAAGTTAAGATTAAATAAAAATGAATAAAAAAAAAAAAAAAAAAAAGGATTTGTCGATGCACAGTTTCCAAATCGAGTTTTAAGGCTTAACAAAGCTATATATGGCTTAAAGCAATCTGGTCGTGAGTGGAACTCGAAGCTCGATATGGTTCTCAAAGGTATAGGTTTCATTGGGTGTAAGAATGAGCCGTGCTTATACAAAATGAACTACGAAGGTAAATTTAATCTTATTGCTGCTTACGTTGATGATATTGTTTTAGCATGTTCAACGAAAACAGACTTGGTCAATATCAAATCGCAGATAGCAAATGCGTTTGAGGTAGTGGACAAAGGGCCGTTGCAGCATTTCTTAGGAATGGATATTGAGCGAGACAGTGACACTGGTGCTATTTCTGTGTGTCAGAAGCAGTGTATCAGCAATCTCTTGAAGGAATTTGGAATGCAAAACTGTCGCTCTGCCTCAACACCACTAGATGTTGGTTTCCAAATAAAATGCGAAAGTGAAAACTGCACGAAGGTAGATCCCACATCCTATCAATCTGTTGTTGGTGTTTTGATGTATCTTGCGATCTCAACACGTCCTGACATTTTACATTCAGTTTGCAAGTTGGCACAACGTAACGTTAATCCACACATCGAGCATGAAGCAGGAGTTAAACATATCTTAAGGTACTTAGCTAAAACCATAAATTACAAGCTCCATTACAGCAAACAAGATCATCCAGTTTACGTGTATGTCGACGCAGATTGGGGTGGTGATAATTCGGATCGCAAATCATACAGCGGGTATGCATTCTTCTTAGCTGGATGTGTATTCTCTTCGGAAAGCAAAAAACAGAATACGGTGGCCTTGAGCAGTACTGAGACCGAGTACATGGCTTTGTCGACGGCGGCTAAAGAAGCTGTTTATATAAGGAGGCTTTTGATGGAAATTGAATTTATTGGTGCTGATTGTCCTATTGAAATCAAAGGTGACAACTTAAGTGCGAATCATCTTGCAAGAAATCCGGTATACCACTCCCTGAGCAAGCACATTGACATCAAATACCACCACGAAAGGGAAGTTGTGCAGAGCAACGAAATAACGCTTAAATATATTCAATCTAATGATATGGTAGCAGATATTTTCACAAAAAATTTGACAAAAACTAAGCATTCTAAATTTACTAAATTAATGAATTTATATTAAAATGTACATATAATATACATACATTTAGAAAATGCAAACGAAACATTTGCGTTGAGAAGGAGTGTTGGAATGTTAAACTCAGAAGTGAAGTACAACGTAAATGAATCGTACATAATATAATAATCTATTGTTCTCTTTCTAACAAACATTTGTAAATGCTTGACTATATTTATAATCATTTGTTCTTTTAGTTCCTAATGAACCACCAACTGAATTGGATCTATTTGTCTTCTTATTTTTCTCCGACGAACATACCATATAAGCTTTAATAATAAATCTACCAAACAAAGTACGTTCTAATTTAAAGACAAATTGAACAAATGTTCTGTACTAAAAAGAAATTTTTTTTATCATTTTTAACAGTGTTTCCTCACGGTAATATTTTAAAGCTGTTCTATAGAGACCCCTAGCTCACTTAAAAAAAAATAAAAGTTCTACGCGTGGTCCCCTAATGGAAAGTCGCCCCGCACAATTTTCTGCCAATTTTTAAACATCAACACAATGTTTTTTTTAATATTTTTTTTGTTAAAATTCACATTTTTTTCCTCTTCAAACTAATAATTTACAAATTTTAGTGGATCTAAATTAATTTATTTGTTCAACTAATCTTTTCTCACAACAACTACGAGATGTGTTCTCTTTATTTATAACAAACGTCAAGTTGACAATTGTAAATTTTCTGCCCACAAATTGCTGCCTACAAAAATTTATTGGGCAGAAATTTGCAAGAAATTGTCGGTAAGGCGAAATATTTTACTTACTCAAGAGAGCTCTCAAAGGAATACTACAGTGCAATGTTAAATGCTTTTCGGACAAAAACTGCGAAATCGAATATTTAATTATAGAATTGCAAAATGATGATGAAAAACTTTTACTAGGTACTATATACAGACCTTCTAGAAATGTTTGTTTTCTCCCCCTCATGTCTATATTGGATGAAATTTCAATATTATATCCCAATACTATTTTGTGTGGCGATTTTAACTGCAACTTGTTAAATGATAACACGTTTACTGATGATCTTTTTTCTCTTAACTTACACCCAGTGAATACATTAACTCCGACGCATTTTTCTAATTTTGAGCCTTCCTTATTGGATTTGTTTGTGGAAATAAAGTTGTTTTATATGACCAACTGCCTACTCCACGTTTCTCAAGACATGAACTTATATTTTTAGCTTTTGATTTCCAAGCTAAAATTCCCGTTAAAACCTATGAATATAGAGATTTTAAAACATTAACTATACGGCACTTCTTTCCGATGTTCAAAATACAAATTGGAATATTATCTTTTCAAAATCCGAACCAAGTGAACAAGTTGATTTGTTTAACAAAAGTGTGCTTAGGCTTTTTGACACGCATGTGCCGTTGAAATCTAATTCCTTCATTCCCAGCAGGAAACCTTGGTTCACTAATGAAATCAAAACCTTAATTCAACAGCGTGATTCGGTTTTCAAACGTTGGAAAAGATTTCAAATAGATACATTTCTCCAAAGATACCGTTATTTACGAAACAAAACTGTTTTAGCTATACGCAACGCCAAAATTACTTTATTTTCGAATCGATTTAATAACTCCCAAAGTAGTAAACAAATTTGTCAAATTCTTAAACAATCTGGTATCGGAAGACAGCAATATAACTTAAATTTAAGTTCAGCATTAGACATTAATGACCTAAATAAGAAATTCGTTTCAAACTCTATTTCAACAAATTTAAATCTAGCTACTACTCCGTCAGTGGATTATGGTATCAATGATGCATCAAGCATACGATCGTTCAATTTTACAACAATATCTCCTGAGGATGTTGTTGAAGGTGTTCTCGCCATAAAGTCGAAAGCAATGGGGCTTGACGCAATGCATACAATATTTCTTAAACTTTTGTTGCCCTTTGTACTACCATGTATAACATATTTACAATTCAATTCTTATCACTAGTGATTTTCCAATCCAATAGGAAAAAGCGAAAATTCTACCTGTACCTAAAAATTCTAGATGTGATGAGTTCAGACCTATCTCCATACTTCCTTTTTTGTCAAAAGTTTTTGAAAAAAAAGTTGTCCACAAGCAAATATGCAAATTTCTCGATAAAGAATTTTTGAATTTTGAATTTTATTTGTCCCAATGGCCATTGAAAATTAGTAATATTTTACATTTCATGTTTTAATTACATTCAAAAACTCGTCTTGGAATTTCAAATAATAAAAGATTTTGCATATACATAAATTTGATTTTTAAATTGATTTAAGTTGTTGATGTTTCTAATATTTAATGGAAGTTTGTTGTAGGCCTGTAGTCCCATGTATAATATACTGGCTTCTGTCCTAGTTGTTCTGGTTCTGATGATGTTAAACTCGCCCACATTTCGCAGGTTGTATTGAACTTCTCTTCTTGCAGGTATACTTGATTAAAGGTATTCGGGCCACATATTATGTTTAATTTTAAAGACAAATATCATTGCCATCATATATAGTCTTTGATTTATATTCAACCAATTTAGTGATTCAAGCATAGAAGATATTGAGGTATATCGATCAGACTTTAATATTGCACGCATAGCTTTGTTTTGGAGATTTTGAAGTCTTGCTTTTTTAGTATTGTTAAACAATTAAAGAAGACTTTCACAGTATTCAAAATGGGGTTTTACAGTCACATTATACACTTTTATTGCACTATTTTTAGATATGTTTTTGCGTGTTCTTTTAAGAACACCTCGTTTTTTTGAAGCTTTTTTGTAGATGAGATCTACATGTTCATTAAATGATAGCTTGCTATCTAACACAACACCGAGGTAAAAATAATTCAAAATCCACCTACGTAACAAAAGAAATAACTATAATCCTTCAATGGAATATGAAAGGTTTTATTAATAACTACAATGCATTGAGTATTCTTATTAAAGAATATCCTAAGTATTATGTCTCTTCGAGAAACACACTGTGCAACTCATTTCGAACTGAATATACAATTTAGCACATAGCATAAGAGCAAAGCAAGGAATAGCAATTGTAATAAAAAAATGGTATACCCCACAAACAAAAAATACTTAATTCACACATTCTTACCCTAGCAGTTGAAATCCCACTTGCTATAATATCGTTATATGTATATAAACCCTAATCGTTTTCCATAAATGATCTTGTTAACATAATTGATCAAATAAATACCCCAGTTATCATAGCTGGTGCTGTTAACTCCTGGAGTGTTCTGTGGGGCTCTCCTGTAACTAATATTCGTGGTGCAATCTTTGAAAGGTTTTTGTTAAACTCTAACCTCATTATTTTTTTTTTATTTCATTTATTTGGCGGAAAACTGCCATTTAAAAATACATTTACAATTTTATAAAATTTCTTAACTAAATAAATCTATTTTTTACATAAGATATTAATTTTTGTTTGAAAGCTTTTAAATTGTTTTCTATTATTAATTCATTTGGTAAGCAGTACCATATTTTGTGTTCCTGTGTTCCTATACATAGGCAAGTCAACATGTTTATGATTATACCCTAGAAATTTGAAGCAACGACAGACACCAATTTTCTCATACACAACACATCTTTCATATTTAATTTAAATTTTTTTTTACCATCATGATTTCGTGAAATGGTTTTGTATCAACGCAATCTTATTTTGGTTCTTAATTGCTTCTTCTATAACATCGCTGCTTAGATTATCGCACATACCACTCACTAAAATCATTGGATTTTTCATAACTGGCATATACACTTCATATTTATCACTCATTTTTTTTATTTCATCGCCAATTTTTTGTATACCATCTTCACTGTCACGACAAATAGCAATCGAACCATTTTTCCTCTCAAACATGTTGTTTACTTTTATTGAAAGGGATGAGGGGTCTACCTTCTTCTTAATATCAGACTTGGTAACGTAAAAGTTTTGACTCTCTTTGGGTTTCATTAATACAGGGGCAATTTCTATATTCCTTCTTAGTAGATCAGCGTATGATGGTTTAGCCTTTTCATTCACATTAGCCTCGGATTATTTGCTATTGATACGGGAATTTACCACTTCACTCTTTAAGTCATATTTTATTGAACAATCACTCCCGCATATTTTCTTCGATTATTTTTAGTTGTTTGTTCTTTTCACTCGCACTCTCTGATGATTTTAACAATAAATTTCTATTTAATTCTTTAACGGATTCTGATATGGTATGAACCTCTTTATTTTCTTTTTCACTTTTTACTTGCGATTATAAGGCAAGTTATGCATTCGTCGAAAAAAAAGTTTTGAGATAACAATCAAACATGACATTACGATGATAGCGAAGACGAAAAAAGATGGGCTAAAAATTCTATATGTCTGTCTTTCAGTCTGTCTGTATGTATGTATAGACACCTACAGCCCAAACAGGTGGGCCGAATTCCTTCTAACTTGGTATATAGAGTTTTTTAGGTATTGTACTGAGGTTAAATTGAAATTTTTTTTTTAGTTCAAAACAGCGGTACCGCCATATAACAATTACGTTCAAACCTATTTACGACCGATCATATGGTTGAAAAAAAAAATAGAAAAATGTCTAAAAACGGTACTTTCCATAGCACCGTTTTTTTTGCTTTCGACTATCTCATAAACGGCTCAACCGATTTTTTCGAAATTTCACACATATATAGGTTTAGGTTGCCCAAATTATACCGCGTACCAATATTTTTAATTAGTATTTTTTTGTATTTTTCAAAATCATTAAGCTCTAATCAAGCAGCTTTCAAAGCTAACAAAGTCAGTGATGATGCCCTCTTACACCTAGATTATTATTTAACAAACGCTCTATCGGCTAGAAACCATGTCACTATTTTATCACTAGATTTGGCAAAGCATTTGATAGAATTGGTATTGATCAAGTCTTAGACAAAATTAAAGCTTGGGGTATTGGCCCGAAAATATTTAATTATACAGGGTGGCGCACGAATCGTGCTACAATAAGAATTTTAAGTAACTTTTGTATTAATCGATGTATTTCATTAATTTTGTTTTTATTGGATTAAAAATTAAATTTTATTTTGAATAACTAATGGTTTTTAAAGATGGATATACCGCAAATGACCTCTACGCTCATCCACGCATATGCGGCACCTGATCAGAAAATTGTTCATTGCGGCGTGAAAGGTTGAAATTGGGATCGCCTCAATTATTGTCTTAATGGACTGCTTCAATTCAGTCAAATTCCTGGGTTTCGTTTTGCACACTTCCTGTTTGACATAACCCCATAAAAAAAGTCTGGTGCAGTCAGGTCAGGTGACCTTGGGGGCCAGCGGAAAGTGCAGTTTCTGGATATCAATTTGTTTGGGAATTGTCCTTGGAGCTCCGCCATAACTTGTGTGGCTACGTGTGCACTTGCTCCATCTTGTTAAAACCAAATCCTGCTGGAAGGGATACGTCTTCGGCGAAGTTCTGGTAAAAAACTCCTTCAACATCTTTAAATAACGGTCCCCATTGACAGTTTGTGTTACACCGTTTTCTTCAAAGAAGTATGGCCCGACAATACACCTTGATGAAACTGCGCACCACACGGTGACTTGTTCTGAGTGCAGTTCCGTCTCATGGAGCATTGCTGGATTAGATTCACTCCATATACGGCAATTTTGCTTGTTAACATTGCCGTTTAAGTTAAAAATGGCCTCATCACACATGAACAAACAATTTATCAATGTGTTGTCTTCTTCAGCCATTGCAATCAATTTTCGGCAAAATTCCAGGCGAACAGGCAAATCCTGAGGGTTTAACTTGCTTATAATTTCGACTTTGTACGGAAACAAGTTTAAGTCATCATAAAGTATCCGTTGTAATGACCGTCTGCTAACTCCAATTTGGCAAGATAAGTTTCGAGTCGAAACACTTGCATTTGCCTGTTTTGCTTTACATGTATGCCACAAAATATCTTGTACAAAATTTACTTTTAGCTTTAATAATGTAAACATAGCAAATGTAAATATATTAAGTATCTTAGGTATTATTTTTAGTGATAGATATAACTTTAAAAACATTGTAGTGAACTAAAAAAAGTCTAGCTGCTAGAGCTAACGTCATTAACTCCCCAAAGACAACAATCAACATTATCAAGCCACTATATCATCAAGCAGTTCGTATTTGCTTAAACGCTTTTCCAACCAGTCCAATACGAAACATAATGGCGGAAGCCGGACTGCCTTTAATCGAGAAACGCGTCCTAGAAACTACGCAAAACTCTCATTTGTACAAGGCTTAGTTATAAACGACGACAAAACATCCAAAGCGTATTTCATCAGCCTTAGCAAATGCAATAGCCACTGCAAACTTAATGGCGCTTCCTGCGATAAAGAAGGGCAAATACTTCCCGATATTCCTACCTTGGAACATACAAAAATCGTCTTTCATTATGGATATGGCTTGAACTATGCCGTGAACTTAATTACAGAAAAACTTCACACAAGTAGGTTTTTTTCTGTACATACGTTTTGTTTAAAAGTTTTTTTTTTTTTATTCGCAATTGGTTTTTACTGAAAGTAAATAGGTAGGTACATTATTTATTTTAAAAGTGATGCATAACTACTTTTCGAAAAATATGACATTTCATTTAGTTAAATATTTTCACGTATCAGTCGATCTCGTACTGTGGAGGTGTTAACACGTTTTCGGCTTCCCAGTTTTTCCAAATTAAATTTCGTGTGTGAGCTTAAGTTCTAAATTAAATCAAGATTTCATAAGTGGTGCAGTAGCACAGTAGTAGAGTGGCCGACCGAGAATCCGAGGGTCGCCAGTTCGATTCCCAGCCGGGCATCAGAACTTTATGCTTTTTTTCACAACCGTGAAGTGGTAAACTTTATTGGTTGGGAAAACGAACAAAGGAGGAGGAGTTTAAGCACCGGGGCATCGAAAGGTGTCCTAGGGACAATGAGGCCAACGATGGCATCAGTTGAGGGAACATCGAAAGATGTTCCAATTACAAGCAGTGATTCTGCAGCGACAACATCAACAGCAATAACAACAACGGCAACATCATCCGATGCTAATCCAAAGCGCAGAAAGAGGATCAAGTGCGCATAAAATTTGGTAAAGAGGAGATCCACGGCCACCTCAGCAAAGCTGCCAGCTGGGGTGCATACGTCCGATATAGACGAGACGTCAGAGGCAGCAAGCCAAACCCAGCTAGACACTTCACCCGAAGAGGGTATAGCATATATGTCTGAGGAAGGAGAAGGGCACTTCACGACGGGCGATAGTACTGCCTTCGTGAACCTCTCCACATCAGAGGCATCATCTGAGGAGGACGAGGAACAAAGAATGGTCGCCCAAATTGAAGCTTTGGAGGCAGAAATCGAAAAGATGAAAAGCAAAGTTAAGGCCAGCCAAGAAGCGCGCCGAGCGAAGCAACTAAAAGAACTCGACGAAAAAGAACAACAACAGAAAAAAGAACAATTACAAAAACAACAGCCACAGCAGCAGCCAAAACAACAACGGCAGAAACAACAACAGCAGCAATAGCAGCAGACACAAGCCCAGAAACAACCGCAAGAAAAACAGCAGCAGCAGATTCAAAAGCAGCAGAATCAACAGCAGCAGAAAAGTCAGTCTCAGCAGCAGCAGCCACAGCCGCCGATTACGAAAAAAGAAAAGGTGCCACCCATAAATACTTATAAAATGGAGTTACAGGATACCATAAATCTATGTAAGTTGACCATAGGTCAAAATTTTATATTAAAAGATTAAATAACGATAGGCATGCTATCCAGTGCTTCACACTGGAACAGCACAAAAAAATTAAAGAGTTGCTAAAAGAAACTACTACTGAATTCGTTAGTTTCACCCCTAAAACCGAAAAATTTCAAACGGTCCTTTTGAAAGGCATAGATTCCTGCACGGAACCACAGGTGCTCTTAAATGAACTCCGCCAAAAAGCGAATGACGATCTCGACTTTATCGGGGTCAAGCCGTTCGCTACAGTTACAGCTAGGCGGGAGAAGCGGAGTCTTCCCTTCTTCCTTGTTCAACTCTCACCCAGCAGCAAACTGGATAGTTTGAGGAGTATATCCGTCCTCAACTACCAGGTTGTAACTTGGGACATTTTAAAAAGGCGCGGCGACATGCTTCAATGCATGCGCTGCCAAAGGTTTGGCCACGCCGCAGCAAACTGCGAAATGCTGTCACGGTGCGTTAAGTGTGGAGAGAACCACAGATGAATGCAAGTTAGGAAAGGAACGGGTCGAAGATAGGAGCCAGCTTAAATGTGTACTCTGCCGAGGCGGCGGACACCCTGCTAATTATCGGGGATGCCCGACGTTTCAGCTTGTAAAAAACAATAAAGCAGCAAAGCAAACAGTGGTGGAAAAGCGTTCAACAGTGCGCCCTCCTACAACAACGCCCGTCAACCCCCAAATTTCTTAAGCCCAAATCGCGTCAGGAAGGGCAAGCACGGTACAGCCTACACCAAAGGTCGCCCAACAGGCCCCCGTGCCTAAGGCGCCGGCGGCACAGGCGGATATTATGGGCGTTCTACTGGCCATCCAGGGCCAGTTGAACGGCCTCCAAAACCAGATCAGGGAGCAGGCGACTAGGGTAGATTATCTCTGCTCTGTTTTGCCGAGCTTAACGCAACTTAGAGGTTAAGGGCGCGCTGCCGGAGAGGCCCTTTAAGATCCTAGCTGTGAATGTAAATTCACTGATTAGGACCGAGCGAATTTATTCCAATTGCTTAAAGACATAAGTGCAGATGTGTTTATGGCTAGCGAAACTAAGCTTAACCAGAAACATAAATTGACTAACAACAATTACAATATCGTAAGGAGAGACCGACCCAACTCCACTCAAGGAGGGGGCGTCGCAATCTTTATACGTAAAGGCATTAGTCATAAGGTAATATATAATAGTGATGTGCGTAAATTTCGGACGTTAGAGGAATGCATCATATGCATTCATCTCCACCAGGGGAAGCGAATGTATGTGATCGCTGCCTATGCACCGGAAACACCTCAGCCCACACAGTTTATAACAGAGCTTGAAAAGCTTTTTGAATGCTTAAGATTGAGCTCGGAAGAAAACTACCACATATTGGCTGGTGATTTGAATGCCAAACATATAGATTGGGGAAATCAAATACAAAATCCTCGTGGTAACCATCTGTATAATTGGATGGATCGATACAACCTGTAGTATCGCATTGAACTTCTCGCTACAGACAGGCCATCGTTTCCAAGAAGCGGTGCCTATCTGAATCTATTGTTGAAAGAAGCAAGACTAACAATTACTGATACTGTGGGCCATCGGTCTAAAAATTGTTTAAGAACGATCGAGTACGACAGTGACCACTGCGGACTCGCCGCCGTAATACAACTTCCCAATGCGCTTATGGAGTTGGAGGAGTATGTACCGGTGCATACTTACAATTACAGTAAGGTGCGGTGGCCACGCTTCTCGAACGTCTTATTGAGCGAATTACGATCAAATGGTATATCCCCACCAAATGACAGGAACATGACAAATACTGAAATTGACAGATACTTAGAACAAATGGACGAAACAATTTAACGAACAATGAACAGGACAATACCGAAATACAAAGAACGTAACGCAACTGACATGTACCGTAACGCGACAATTGATGCATTACACAGACAAAAAAGTGGCTTACTGACAAGACTAAAACGCTTGTACAGACGGTTTACTGACACACGAGATCTGGAGATAAGGACACTGAAGTCGTCCATCAAAAACATCAACCAATTGATCAAAGAAAATTATAGGTTGTCCATTAATTTGTTTTGGGACAACAAAATTCGGGCCGTGAGCGCTACCGACCCGAGTATGTTCCCACAAATTAATAAGATATTCAGAAGAAAAGATCAAAACGACCTTCTGTGTCTTAAGCTCCAGAGGACGACACAAAACAGAGACGTACTTCTCACAGCAGGCATAGACCCAGATGACGCCGGCTTGGACGATGACCTCTTCATAATCGAAGATCCGCAGGAGAAGGTGGAGGCTGTGGGGGCTGCTTTCCAGCAAGTTTACAAGGTGAATGCTAGCATTCGCCCGAATCATGACCTGGAGAACAGAGCTCTGCTTCATCACTTATGGCTCCGAAACGATATAAGCGAATGGCGATCTGAGAACCTTGGTTTTACCGGGTTTAATGATGAAGATTTGGCAAACGCCATAATCGCCGACCGAAATGGGCCCAGTCCCCTGTTAATTTCGAAGTATGAGCTCCAGCTCATCTTCGATTCATTAAAGAAAAAGATGTCTGCAGGAGTCGATGGTATATCCAACGTTGTACTACGACATTTGCCTCAAGAAGCAGTTGACATTTATACCACACTGTTTAACAACGCGCTGAATAATGCATATTATCCAGTGCGGTGGAAGACAGCTGTGGTGCACCCTCTCCCAAAAAAGGGAAAGGACAACTCCAATCCGGCGAATCTCCGGTCGATAAGTCTTCCGAGTATCAGCAAAGTATTTGAAAAGGTTATTAATAGAGCCCTGTTCAAGTGGGCGGAGGACAAAAATATCATCCCGGATAATCAGTTCGGTTTTAAGGCGGGACATGACACAATTCATGCCGCGTCTAAACTAGTTTCTGATATCCAATGGAACAAAACTAAAAAGCAGTGTACGGGTGCCTGTCTGGTTGATTTGGAGAAGTCCTTCGACACCGTATGGTTGGAAGGTCTCTATCTAAAGCTAACCAGACTAGGTATAAGTAAACCTCTATTGTATATGCTTTATGACATGCTAAATGATAGAAAGTTTGTTGTCAAGAGTGGCAATTTAACTTCTACCGCAATTTTTAATATTAATAATGGTCTTCAGCAGGGAGCGGTTAACTCGCCGATTCTATTCAGCATTTACACCAGCGATCTGATAGGTAGTCTAACTCAGGCAATTGCGTACGCCGACGATCTAATTGCGTACAGAACAGCTAATACAGTTGAGGTCATCAAAAGTCTCTTGCAGAGTGACTTCGACAAGATTCAGCGATATTGTGATGACTGGAAGTTGAAAATCAACTTCCAGAAATCGGAAACTATTTTGTTTAGGACTCCGTTGTCTAGCGCCTCAAGGGATACGAGAAAGAACTGGCGCAAGCTGGTGAGCGTAAGGCCACATGGACATCTACAGGCGAGTAAAAGTGTAGTAAAGTACCTTGGCATCTGTTTGGATCAGTACCTGTATTTCGACAGACATATAGGTGCTGCTTTGGCCAGGGCTAGGGGAGCCTTTGCCTTGACAAAACGACTGTTTTATAGCAGCCGTCTTGACAGCAGGGTGAAGGTGATTTGCTAGCGGCCCTCATCAGGCCGATGATTGCCTACGGATGCCCGGTGTGGTTCAACGTTGCCCCATCTCAAATGGAAAAGATTCGGGTGTTTGAGAGGCAATGCCTTAGACGTTGCCTTGGATTACACAGAACACCAGAGTCGGAGTACACAAGATATTATTCCAACCATGTTCTATACAACGGAGCCAACATAAACAGAATAGATAATTTTTTGTTCAAGCTGATTCGGGGTCACGTTGCAAGAGCGATGTCCTCAGCTAACAGCTTAATTTTTGGGGCTTATTACCCCAATAACGAATATTTTGAGAGTGCGCGGTTAAGTGGTTACATCCCTCCCGAGGCATTCCTCTATTTAGACAGTCGAGGGCTGATACAGGATGGAGGGGCGGTTCCGCTCATCTACCACGTCAGTCGGAAAACTGTGGATAGGCGGCTCCTGTATGGTCGAGACGTCATCGCTCAAGGTGGAGAAGAGCGCCTTCGGTTCAGTAGGACTGTATCCGATCGGGACCGGAGGGATAGGGCGAAACAGGAGAACCAGTCCTGGTGGCTCTCTGAACAGCATCGTGATATTTAAAGTCGATGAAGATGGTATATCTTGGCCGACTTACATAGATTTAGGGCATTAGGTATAGGGAACAGTCGGAGTGGCACCAAAAAAAAATTAAAAATATGTATGTATGCGGGGGCATACGTGCATGTATCTGCGTGTCTGTACATGTATGTGCGTACGTATATGTATGTGCGTATGTACATGTATGAGTGGGTTGCATGTTGGTGTGTGTTTGCATGCATATAAGAAATAAACAAAAAAAAAAAAAAAAAAAACTGCTGTGGCTGTTCTACTTTTTAAGAAGTTTTAAGTATTATTAGGTATTTTAAGTAGTTTAAGTTATTTTTAGTTAGTATAAGTTAGTTTTATTAGTTTTAATTATTTTTAATATATATTTAGGTTTAGCTTATACGTAAAAAAAAAGAAAATTATAAGATACCAAGTTTTTTGTGTAAGTTTCTTGAAATATAAAATAAATAAAAAAATTAGATTTAATTAAAGTAGTTTATAGGTCGAAAGACATTAGTTCTAAGAGTTATTGTTTAATTTAGAGCGCCCGTAAAGGGCCTGTAAATTAGTTGTAAGCTATTGATAATTAGGCTAGTTTTAAACATTTTGGTCTAGCTTTAAGATTGTTATAAGTTAAAATGAAATAAAAATGAATTTAAAAAAAAAAAAAAAATGTTTTCACGTAATTTTTATTATTGAAAAAAAAACTACACTTATACTTTTAATCCATAAACTGTTTCCATTAAAATTTCCCCAAAAAAAGTACCTATTTACAAAAAAAACTGAGCACTACCAGAGTTTTTCGTTGCCGCGATTTTTTATATTGTGTATTAATATTGTAAACTTTAAAAATATGTTAAAAATATAAAAACTTATATTTTCATATTAAAACCGTTTTAATTATCATCTTTAATAATAAATCTACGAGTACCAAATATAAGTATCCGTGTGTTGAAATACGTTCTAATTTAAAGACAAATTGAACAAATGTGTTGTACTAAAACGCCCAAAATTGAAAATTAAAACATTTTTTAATCATATTTAACAGTTTTTCCTCACGGTAATATTTTAAAGCTGTTCTATAGAGACCCCTAGCTCACTGTAAAAAAAATCAAAGTTCTACGCGTGCTCCTCTAATGGAAAGTCGCCCGCACAATTTTCTGTCAATTTTTAAAAGTCAACACATTTGTTTTTTTTTTATATTTTTTTTTGATTAAAATTCACATTTTTTCCTCTTTCTCACAACAACCACGAGATGTGTTTTCTTTATTTATAACAAACGTCAAGTTGACAATTGTAAATTTTCTGCCCACAAATTGCTGCCTACAAAAATTTATTGGGCAGAAATTGTCAGGAAGGGGAAATATTTTACTCTCTCAAGAGCGCTCTCTTCTGCCCAAAACTACTAAATTTGTAAGTCTGGAACAGGATTTGGCAGAAATTGGTGACAATTGGCAGAGTGTGGATCAGAGTCATTTTTGGATTAAAAGTACAAGTGTAGTTTTTCAATAATAAAACACGTGAAAACATTTAACTAAATGAAATCGAAAAGTAGCCATGCATCATTTTAGTATACATATATGTATGTACCTATTCCTATTTACTCTCAGTAAAAACCAATTGGGAATTAAAAAAAAAAACACAGACTAACCATCAACCAAACGATACGCCATCGGGTGGTGTATACAAAAAAATTCACTGGTCAATGACCAACAATTAAATTATGAATGCACTTTTCTGAAAACAAGCATAACTGGGTCAAGCAATGAAATTGATGACGCTAAACGTATGTGTAGGAAATGTATTTACGATAATAATAATTGAGTAATACTCATTTAGCAATTAATAAACATTGCATCTAAATAATATTTATTGAGGAATGCTTATTCAGCATGCCCCATAGTAGGGAAATTAATTGCGATACATTTTAATGTCAATTTAACAAATTTGTAAACTTAAGAAAATTGGTAGGGATGATAGGGTAAGAATATTTTTATATAAATAGAGTAAAAAAATAGCAATAACGGACCAGTTGATCTAAAAAACAAAAAGTATTAAGTCTTTTATTTCGATCCATCGTGGCGAATAGCTCCTTTCAAAGGTAAACTACTAATCTAACTTTGGTTTATTTTCAGGTACTACTAAATGGGCATTCTAAGGCCACATCCAAATAGCCGCCAGTTGCTATCAAAAATAAACTGGCAAAAACATATTAGGCCTTCTAAGGCCACCCAAAAGGGCCGCCAGCGCCAATTAAATAAACTGGAATCCCTTACATAGGTAGGCACGTCTCCCTTCCATAGTATGTCAAAAAAAAAATATTCAACATTGGCGCAGCCGGTAGGATGGTGTTGATGAAGACGCTATAAATAACGTAAAAACTGGAGTGTCCTCTAACTCTAGTAGCATCATCAGAACCACAAAATTTTAAATTCACACATGTTCTGCATTCCGAGTGAAAATGAATTCAAAACAAATTTAAATTTCACTTAAAAGGAAATAACGTCTTCTGCATTTCGAGCGGATTCAACTCCTTCCAATTCACTTTGAATTGTCAAAATAACCTGTTACAGACAATTTGTATAAAAACGGTTAATATTGGGATTGTAGAACACAAATGTTTATTTTCAAAACCTAAAATTCCACATTCAGAATGAGCTACTTACAAACTTTATTTTATGTGGAATACGGAACATCGAAATTCACTTTCGTTCCTCAAACTCACAAAAAGTGAAATATAGAACATGTGCGATTAATTTGAGTTTTTGAATTTTTTTGAGTCTCCTTTAATCTTTATCGGTATTCTACCGGTATTTTATTCTACACTTTTTGAAGTGTAAATTTTTCAATTATTTATAAAATTGTTTAAACTCATAAAACTTTCGAGAACCAAATAAGTTACTACCAAGTTTTTTCTCAATTATTTTTGGCTGGAATTATAGCTATTTCACGGCCTGCCAAGGTCGATCATCAGATTCCTTTTAATTGAAAAACTTCTTGTGCCTTCATCGTGTATTAAACCATGACCAGCCGCTTAGTAGCCAACGCACTCCGCATCACGCCACCGAGGCCACATGATCAGATCCAACCTAATGCAGGTTTTTTCTGCTTTTCAATTGCATTGAAACGACTAGCGCTTATATTAGCCACACAAGTTTGTTGTTGTTTATTCGGGTTCTTTCTTATTTTCTCCTTACTCGTTTATGAGCCAACATTTTTGTTCTTCATATAAGGAGGGAGATTTTTTTATGTGAAAGATTTTGACACTGGTCATTTTTATTTGTATTATATTTAGTTTTTGTATGATTACATACTTGATTTTTAAAGCCATTTTTCGTATAATTTGATAACTAATGGCTTTAAAAAGCAAGTATGTAATCATACAAAAACTGAATATAATACAAATAAGTTACCTTAACTCCATAAATAGAGAGCAGAATTTAAAAAAAATCTTTTCATCATGCGAAATAAAGTTTTGAAGTGTATATTTTTCACTTATTTATAAAATTGTTTAAACTCATAAAACTTTCAAGATCCAAATAAGTTACCTTAACTCCATTAATAGAGAGCAGAATTAAAAAAAAAAATCTTTTCATCATGCGAAATAAAGTATCTGAAGTCGCGCCAGAATAGAATACATACCTATGTGTATCAATTTGCGATTCTTAAAAAGTTATTAATTTTGCCTATAAAGCCCATTTTACTTAATTATTTAAACTTACAAAATTTCCGAATAAGCTAACAAGTTACGAAGTCTACCAATACAACTTTTATCAACTCAGACTACAGTGGGGTCAGTTTACAAGGATTGAAAGTACTGACGCCATTTTATCTTTATATATTGATGCGGTAAAAGAGCAGCAAGAGAAACAATGAAACAAAATTGTGGATCTTGAAAAAAAAATCAAGAACCAAAGAAAAGTTGATAGCAAATCAACAGGAGGCAGAACGAACCAATTTACAAACCGAAGAAACAATAGCAAAACTAGAGCAACAGTTAGCTACTCTTAAGGCCAAAAAAAACCAAACCAAACAAGAACTTAGCATATACAAGGTTAAGGAAAGTAAACTGGTACTCGAAGCTAACAAGCTTAAAAAGCAAGAATCTGTTTATCTCGCCGTATAACTTTTCTACAAGGGGAGGTCAAAAAATTAAGCGAAAGGGTAAATACCCCCTCTAAACACAAGCCCTTATTAATCCCACTCTCGGTTGAAATCTCAGAGTCAAATGCACCTAAACGGTCATCTCTACGTAAATTTCGAAATCCGATCCGCGGAAATAAAATCTCCCAAAATGTCGTTAGGTTTTGAAAAACTGCTAAAGCTATCAGGAGGGACGGACCCAAAGGTAGCACAAAAGCTACAGACCTTCCTCAAATTCATCCGTCGAATAATTGAATTCATTCAAAAAGAGGACGAAGCGCTCTTCATAAAAATACTCTACACTAAATTACGTGAAGACGCGCTAAATTTAGTAGAAACTACACATCTTTCCTATTCTTCTTTCTCTCCTTCCACCGGATGCCCGCGCTGTGTTAAAAAAAAACATATAAAAGGGTATTCATAATCCCTTGAGCGCGTGCAAAGTTATAAAAAAAAAAAAAAAAAACAACGAAACCAACCACATTCAAAACTTTCGAAGAATTACTCAACCGGGCATATCTTCCAATATAATAACGATTTAGTTAATAACATTGAACACTTTTGTAAGCCGCATTCGACACTCTCTAACCCAATGTCGAGAGGCAGCGGACATTAAGTTTGAGAACAAGTCCGAGGTTGTAAAAACCCAGCTTGAGTATTTCGCCAAGTCATCGCTGGCCTCCGGGGTTTCAAATAAACTATTAGATCAGTACCTATTTACTCTCGGTACACAGAGCTTTGAAGAACTGGTGAGAGGACTGCATTTAGCATTTAAAAACATGTACAATGGGTTGAAACAACCCCACCACTTTCTCAGACTTCCTGTAATTTTAACCATTAAGGAAACCTTGCCTATAAGGGGTCACCAAATAACCTTTCCCTTCCCTCAAATCCTTCTTCAAAAATAACTTGCAATGTTTGCAACATTAAGGGACCCATTTATAGTGAGTGTCTCAACAGGTTAAACACACCGATCTGCCAATTATGAAAAAATTATGGGCACGATGCTGTAAACTGCAATAAACACTCCACCAACAATAGCCAAAACTCCTACAGGGGGAACCCACAAAATTTCAACAGGGGAAACTCCCAAAATTTCAACAAAAATAGTTTCCCATCGAGCGATAGGAGAAACCCCCAAGGTAAAAACTGCTACCAAAACATAAATAGAAGTAACCCATCCTACGGTAGAGGCAACCCCCAAAACAATTATGGTAGGAAAAGAACCAAGAACCTTGCTGATCAAATCCATTTAGAAACGAGAATTTAAACTCGCAGATTAAACCTAGAACAAATAACGAGAGTAGGGTATTCCATTTGCAATCGATATGTGATTGGTGTGGTAGAAATAACCACACCATTAATGAATGTTCATTTAAGAACCAGTGGGAGAGTTCACAGTCGGGAAACTCCCAGCAGTCGAACGAAAGCTCCCAGGTTCGACTTTAAATAATATTAAGGAAAAGCTAGGGCAAACTCAAAATAAGCACCAAGTGCAAAATGAAACTGATCCTGTCCAGGACTCAGACTTACATAAATTAAACAAAAAGATAAAATTACCTTCAATAGATATAGGAATAAATATAGGGAAACATAACACAACTCGTTTATTAGTAGACTCCGGTTAAGAGGTTAGTCTAATAAAAAAAATTCATTAGTGAATAAAGCTTATATAAACGATAACAAGAAGTTAACCATTAATACACCTTGTGGCTCCGGTTTACATTAGGAGAGTGCATAGGGACAATTGAAATACCTATACATACTGCTTGTGAGTTTCAAGTCATAGAAAATGACCTAGCCATCCCTGGTGATGGAATTTTAGGGTATAATTTCATGGCCAAATACTGTAATGTAGATGTGCCCAATAAGTTATTAACGTTTTCACAAATACATGAAAATAACAGGTATTCAGGTATAAAAGGTATATAGTATTCCTTTAATAGAATCCGAGGTAACCGAAGAAAAAGGGTTGTCCATTTCGAACAATGGAAGTTGTTTCACGAGGGCTCACTCGCAAGTGAATTATCCAGACACAATACAGAAAACAACTCAAAATAGGTACAAACAAGGCAAATTGGTAGAAACTACCATAAGTTCTGAGGAAAATGCACTAAAGGAGGAATGTATTTTGCGGCCCGACAATGCGACCGGTCTAGACAAAACATCTGAAAGTGTACTATCGGAAAATGTAGAGTTTTTAGGCTCTTTGAACACAACCGAGACTTTGCCATCACCACTTTATCAAGATCCACCTCGAAAAGTGGAACAGAGAGAAATTGGGCAACAATACGTTGTGACTGAAGAAAATGGTGAGCTGAAAAAATACCATTATATCATGGTAATGATAAGCACAAAACACAAAATCTCAGACGAAGAAACAAGCCTAAAGCCCGTAGCAAACCCTTATGTACCTCAAAAAATGGTTATAATTTCTCAAAATTAGAAAATATTAATGATTATAACTTCTCCCTTTAGAAAACAGTAATAGTAATTACTTATACCAATTAGAACAAGAGATTAAAAAAATAATGAATATAAATATATCTTTGAATGAAAATAATGATCATAAATATCAAAAAATACAATACTACAGTCGCAAAAAAAATACTTTAAGCAAAACAAATAACCTGCAGATGAAACAATTGGTTCTCACCACCAAATACAAGAAAATATAGGGATATACAAAATATTAAATCTAAACTTATCACAGACAGTAGAATCACAAAGAATACATACAAAAATGTATAAAGCAATAATCACATTACTATATACATTGATACATAAAATCATATTAATTAATAAATTGCACCAAGTTAGGATAGATAAACAAAGTCTTACACTAGAACAATTAGATACATTAAAGACAGAAAAGTTAGTTGAAGATTGTTTTACAGAATTTGGATACTTAACATATAAATTCATATTTGTTATTCATAATTTCCATTATAAATACGACGAAAATGATATATCTTTGAAATATGGTACAGAGATAAAGAATTATAAAAGTAAGGATAATAAAATGAAATTAATTTTTAACCACATAAAAGACAATACTTTATTTCAAATAGACCCAGGTTAACATTATATAGAATCCCAGTAGAACAAAAATTAGGTTAGGGCATACACTAATTAATAAAACAAACTTATACACAAGTTTTTTAAGAGATTTTTATAATGTTGAGAATTTTAAAAGCAATAATTAAAGTACTAAATACATAAAAGGAAATTATAATATTTTTTTCTTTTCTTCTCCTTTCTCTAGAAAAGAGGGAGATAAAAGAAAAAAAATATTATAAAAATAAAGAGGGAGAAAAAGAGCCCCAATTTTAAAAATTAAAAAAAAATGAAGACAGGGAAATAGAGATTCCCAAATTTAAAAGTTAATATAAATAAAAGGGGGAAATAAAGAGCCCCAACTTTAAAAAATTATAAATAAAAGAGGACATTAAGTCCCAAATTTAAATTCAATATAATAAAAGAGGACATTAAGCCCAAATGTAAATTTAACAAAAAATAAAATAGGGAGATAGAGAGCCCCAAATTTACATTTAACAATAATGAAAAGAGGGCGATAAAGCATCCCAAATTTAAATTTAACAATAAAGAGGGAATAAAGAGCCCCAAATCAAATTTTTAAAAAATCATAAAAAGGGAGATGAAGAGCCCAGAATTAAAAAAATACTAAAAGGGGTGCAAAGCCCCAAACCACAAAATTTAACCGATACACTACATATGTACACAGAAACACAAAATTAAACTAATAAACGATATATACACCAATAATTAAAACGAAACACACATACATACAAAACACACGTCATCTCCAAATCAAACACTACAGACAACTTCACAAAACACACCAGGGATACACCATCGCAACATCCAATCAAACTCTGAAGCAGACCCAGCAAGTTAATTTTTTTCGAAGCTAACTAAAGCTTTAATTGCAAATATGACCAGAGAACAGAAAGAGCAAAATACAGATTAGCGACTACAACAAAACTACAACCCAAAAAAACAACCTGTCCCAAGTCAACCGCCAAGAAGAACGTTAACACAACAACACGCTCCCGAAGGTTTTAAACGTTAAAAAAATATATATTATTCTGTATAGACTGCAATTATAAGTTATAAGAAACAATAATTAGATTGAAAAAAAAAATCAATTATAAGAAACAAACTATGAATTATACAAAATATTATGAGATGTATTTAAACAAATTAAATTTCGAAATTTGCCATAAAAATATATTGTAAAATTAGAAAAAAATCAATTATAAGAAACAAATTATGAATTATACAAAACATATAAGATGTAGATTAGATTTAGATTAGATTAGATTTTTATTGGATTACATATTAATATAACTTAACAGTTAATACATATTTATAAAAACAAAAAAAATCATTATGACATGGCATTTGCAGTCTGCCAGATTTACAATGAAAAAAAATTCAAATACTTTAATAAGCTAACATAATTTTATGTAATTTAAAAAGAATTTAATACTACGATTTTGATATTTAACAAAGGAAAAAAAATCAGAAGTCATCATTCATAATTCTTGCTCTTGCGATTTTGCAGTATTCATACAGCTTGATTACATCCATCTCATTAAGGCTGGCAAGAACTTGTTCCTCTGAGAGAAAGTCATTCCCCAGAATACTTCTTCGTGTTTCTCTGAGAGTTGGGCACCTTCCGACGAAATGAATAACGTCTTCTCTTTCCCTCAAGTTGCAAATACTACACTCCAAGGGTAAATCGGGTCTGTGCGGTATGAAGTTCAGGCAGTAATTCGCTCCGAAGTCTGACCATTGTAGCAATCACGTTTACCTTATTTGAATCACGGAAGTAATTTCTTTCTGCGAGATTATGGTTCGACCTGCTATATATCGTTCTGAATAGGGAAGTGCAGGCTTCAGCTAGCTACATATTCTTCATTACATTTTATATCTATCTTAGATATCAAATTGCACAGGAGAGTTTTACAGCTCGATATATTTTCCAAGTTTAAATTAAATAATTGCTCGCATTCTTCGGCAAGACATGTCCACTCCCTGTATCATTGTCTTGTATGCTTTGTTTTGTATCTTTGTCTTGTATGCCTTTATAACTATTTTCCTGACTAGTCGGAAATCAGGCATCTTGAAAACTTTCAGCAAATAGTCCGCTTGCAGTTTTAAGGTTTTAAAGTAAAGAGGTGATAAACCAGTTTCTAACATAAGAACATAGTTTGGTGTGTTCGTTGGTAGGCGAAATATTCTCTTCACGTAGTATGTTAAAAGTTTCTCCACCTTGAGAAACTTTTTACATCCCCAAACTTGAGCGCCATACAAAAGAATACTCTACAACCGCTTCAAATATTTTATATTTACTGCTATGAGCTATATTTACGTTCATAAAAATTCTTTTCCACGAGATATTAAAAGCGGTTTTGGCTTTATGCAGTTTTTCATTTAGGTGTTTCTCTATACTCAAGTTTCTCGAAAAAATTAAGCCTAGGTATTTGTATTCGTTGACACATTCAATATCTTCTCCGTTAAACTTCCATTTTTCATTCGATGCGTTTCGACCACCACCTTTTTTATAAATCATTACCTTAGACTTCTGAATATTGACGATTAAGTTCCACAGACAACAGTAATGGTATACTCTATTAATCATGAGCTGTAAAGTTTCTGGGGAATACGCAAACATGACTAGTTCATCCGCGAATAAAAATGCCTTAATACGCACCCCTGCGAAATCAACACCCCCAGGAAGGTAATCGATGAGATAATTAATGAAGAGCGAAAACAGGGTGGGACTCAATGTGCAACCTTGCCTCACTCCTGAAGTGGTTGCGAACCAACCGAAAAATCATTTCCATTCCACACTGCAGCCTGGACTCCTTTGTACAAATCGTAGAGCACACGTCCGAACTTCAATCCAAGAATATACAGTTTGTAAAACAAAGCGCCTCGGTTGATTGTGTCGAAAGCTGCTTTGAAGTCTATAAAAAACACATACAATTTTCTACCTTGCATACTGAAGCTCTCCGCTAGACTCCTGAGAATGAACATGTTATCTATTGTAGAGTAGCCTGATCTAAAGCCACCTTGAAACTCTTTCAGTTTATGTAACATTGTTGAAAAAATCTTATATGTTGAATTAAGAAAGGAAATTCCTCGGTAGTTCGCTGCATCCGATAAGGATCCTTTTTTATGTATCGGAAATATTATTGCATCCCGGAATTCAACTGCTGAAAGATTTCCCTCCATAACTTTATTAAATATCGTTAGCAGATGTTTTTTAAGTGAGACTGTTCCGTATTTGTAAAACTCGACTGGAATACCATTGCACCCGCCGCTTTCTCGTCTTTAATAAGAGTCCATAACGTTCGTTCAATTTCCTGTAAAGTGAACTCAGAGTCCAAAATTTCGTCTTTGAATCGTGGTATCGCATAATGCCAGTTTGTTACTGTAGTTTCAGGATTCAGTAGCTCCTTGAAGTGGGTGAAAAGTATGCTTGAACAAAGTTTTTTGTCTATAGCGAATTGTTTCCCATTCAATTACCAGGCAAGTTTCCCGAAATCATTTGCATTTTTACAGGTCGCCAGTCTGGATGCTTGCTGTTCCTCATATTTCCTCTTTTTGTTTTTGCATAGCTCTTTATATTTCGTATTGGCCTCCAGGTAGTTCAATCTAGATGATCCTTGGGAAGAATTCCGAAAAATTATAAGCCATGAAAAGTTTTGGCAATCTTCATCAAACCACGGCTCATTTCCAGTTTTGCATTCCTTCCGGCTGGACTGTTGTTGCGAGTAAGATTCCTTTACGATCTGCTCTAACATAAGAAAGTCTGGGTTTCGGTGTGCTTGTAGTTTGAGATCAAGTTGCTGCCTATACTTCGGTGCTTTAGAATTTTTTCAGTTGAGTCTTGGCAGTAAGTGCGTGTTTGCAGTTTCCTCTATTGGTTGCATAAGAAGTTTGAAAGTAACAGCAACTGGAAGATGATCTGAGTACGGAAATTGTTTGATATCCAAATCCGTCACAAAAGGCGCCCATTCTTCTCCTACAATTGCATAATCAACCATTGATGATGCTTGACCGCTAACGAATGTAAAATTTCCCGAGGCGTCGCTCGAACTCGTTCCATTTAGAATTCGGAGTCTAAATGAATAACATAGTTCTATCAGTTTCTTTCCTTTCCATTTCATACAATATCTTTTGATTGTCTACATATTCGGTTTACTTCGTTCATCACTCCTTTCTCCAGACCAATTCAAGCATTTAGATCGCCAATCAGCATAGCGTTTGAAGATCTCCTGTGGTTTAGTATTTCCGTTGTTCTTTCGAAGTCATATTCCCAATTATTACAATTCAGATATAGAGGTAGTATCCAAGGCACTTGGTGTTAATTTCCAAATAGACGTAGGTTACGTCGTTGTGAGTGCGTAAATCGCATTTTAAACATTTTAGCTTTTCCTCAAAACCAAAGTAACACCCTCCACTTGCTCTGCCTAGCGCATGAGTCCGCTGTGCCGAGATCCACTTAAATTTAAAATATATAAATTTCTTTTCAATACTTGCAAAGTTATTTTTAGTTACAAAAGTTTCATATAAGAATATTAAATCAAAGCTATTAACAAATTTATAGAAGTCGCTAAATACACATTTATTAATCAGACCTGATACATTGTAAGATAAAATCTTGAAATATTCGTTTATATAGCTTAAGTCATTTGGTAATAAGTTATTATTAATAGTATGGCAGACGGCTTTATTGCTAAACAGTACTATTTACACTCCTACCGACACAGTTGTACTGCATTGCCGTCGATGTTTGCTGGTTTTGCATTTTCTGTCAGTTGAGAGCTGTCAGTGACATATTCATATTCTTAATTTTGTTTATTAAAAATATTCCATTTTCATCGTCGCATTTCAAGATGTTGCTTTGGTCCAAATAGAATGTTTTATTCTCGAATAAAAGTGTTTGTCCACGAATTATCACTTTGGAGTTTTTGCTGAATGCATTGATATTTGCTTGTATTTATAAAAGATGTTTTCGCTTTTCACGAGCAATTTTGGTGTAGTCGCGGTGGATAGAGATTCCAGTGCCACGCAATTTTATTGCAGCCTTCAATATACGCGGTACATCGTCGCTGTGCTGCATTTCCACAATGACGTTCGCTATTCTGTTGTTCCTGGCTCGAATTACTTTTGTTTTCACTATTTTTGCTGGGTTATTCTGTTGTAAAAGATCCAAACAAACATTTCTAGCCCTTTCCATCACATGTTGATTATCCTCCTGAGTCGGGATATGCAGAACCAAATTATTCTCATTAGATTTCCTTTCGAGATAATCTATTTGACGTTCCAGGATATGGCACTTATTCTCGACTTGCTGAAGTTTTGATTGTAGCAATACATTAGTACGTTCTAGGCACTCCATTTTTAACTTGACTTCAAGCAAGTCAGATTTTGTGGCCAAGTTTTTCATGCGATCGACAAGTATTGTTCCTAGTGAGTTTTCGAGGGTTTTCATATCGATAACTGGCATAGAACCGATTTGGGTGTCATTCTCGGTGTTGGAGCATTGGGGAGAAGAATGCAATTCGGGTGAAAAAACAATGCCCGGTCGTTTTTGCGATTGTATGACGTTATTGTTTCTACTGCTATTAATAGGGTTATTGTTGTTATTTTTCTTCGGCGGAGTTCTTTGTAGGCCATTTATTTTTTATTGGGCTTAGTCACTTAAATACGAATCAAAATCTTAGGTCACCTTTGAATAAATGATTTCCAAATGGTTATTTTGAATTTTGATAAATGGTGTCAACTTTAAAAAATGAGACTTATCAATAAATAGCCACAATTTTACCGGAGCTTATTCACAATATCAACCAAACTTTATCGAGCCAGAGTTGCCAATCCAAATATATACATATATATATATACTATAAGATGTATTTAACCAATTTAAATTACAAAATTTGCTATAAGAATATAAGATAAAATTAGATTGCAAAAAAAAAACAAAATGTTAAACAACTGTGTAACATTAAAAACGCTAAAATACAATAAGTAAAATATAATTGTCATTGAAAAGATATTCCACACATACGATAGCTAATTCATCTTCATCGATACATTGCAAGGCCAAACGTAATTTTGGTCTCTTCCAAACAAAAATGTGCATTTTCCGAATGCAATTAGATCGTCGGCGTACGCAATTGCATGAGTTAGACTACCTATCAGATCGCTGGTGTAAATGCTGAATAGAATCGGCGAGTAAGCCGCTCCCTGCTGAAGACCATTATTAATATTAAAAATTGCGGTAGAAGTTACGTTGCCACTCTTGACAACAAACTTTCTACCATTTAGCATGTCATAAAGCATATACAATAGAGGTTTACTTATACCTAGTCTGGTTAGCTTTAGATAGAGACCTTCTAACCATACGGTGGCGAAGGCCTTCTCCAAATCTACCAGACAAGCACCCGTACACTGCTTTTTAGTTTTGTTCCATTGGATATCAGAAACTAGTTTAGACGCGGCATAAATTGTGTCATGTCCCGCCTTAAAACCGAACTGATTATCCGGGATGATATATTTGTCCGCCAACTTGAACAAGGCTCTATTAATAACGTTTTCAAATACTTTGCTGATACTCGGAAGAAGACTTATCGACCGGAGATTCGCCGGATTGGAGTTGTCCTTTCCCTTTTTTGGGAAAGGGTGCACCACAGCTGTCTTCCACCGCACTGGATAATATGCATTATTCAGCGCGTTGTTAAACAGTGTGTTATAAATGTCAACTGCTTCTTGAGGCAAATGTCGTAGTACAACGTTGGATATACCATCGACTCCTGCTGACTTCTTTTTCTTTAATGAATCGAAGATGAGCTGGAGCTCATTCTTCGAAATTAACAGGGGACTGGGCCCATTTCGGCGATTATGGCGTTTGCCAAATCATCATTAAATC
Source organism: Philhelius pedissequus (assembly GCA_910595825.1). NCBI lineage: Eukaryota > Metazoa > Arthropoda > Insecta > Diptera > Syrphidae > Philhelius > Philhelius pedissequus. Next base: position 229,460,153 of record OU343160.1, on the reverse strand, counting down.
CGGTAAAACCAAGGTTCTCAGATCGCCATTCGGTTATATCGTTCCAGAGCCATAAGTGATGAAGCAGAGCTCTGTTCTGCAGGTCATGATTCGGGCGAATGCTAGCATTCACCTTGTACACTTGCTGGAAAGCAGCCCCCACAGCCTCCACTCTCTCCTGCGGATCTTCGATTATAAAGAGGTCATCGTCCAATGCGGCATCCTCTGGGTCTATGCCTGCTGTCAGAAGTACGTCTCTGTTCTCTGTCGTCCTCTGGAGCTTAAGACACGGAAGATCGTTTTGATCCTATCTTCCAAAAATCTTATTAATTTTCGGGAACATACTTGGGTCGCTAGAGTTAACGGCACGAATTTTATTGTTCCAGAACAAATTAATAGCCAACCTATAATTTTCTTTGATCAATTGGTTGATGTTTTTGATGGACGACTTCAGTGTCCTAATCTCCAGATCTCGTGTATCAGTAAACCGTCTGTAGAAGCGTTTTAGTCTTGTTAGAAGTCCACTTTTTTGTCTGTGAAGTGCGTCAATTGTCGCGTTACGGTACATGTCAGTTGCGTTACGTTCTTTGTATTTCGGTATTGTTCTGTTCATTGTTCGTAGAATCGTTTCGTCAATTTGTTCTAAGTATCTGTCGATTTCAGTTTTTGTTAGGTTCCTTTCATTTGGTGGGGATACACCATTTGAACGTAATTCACTCAATAAGGCATTGGAGAAGCGTGGCCAGCGCACCTTACTGTAATTGTAAGTATGCAAAGGCACATACTCATCCAACTCCATAAGCTCGTTTGGAAGTTGTATAACGGTGGCAAATCCGCAGTGGTCACTGTCGTACTCGATCGTTCGTAAACAATTTCTTGGTAGTTGACCCACAGTGTCAGTAATTGTTAGTCTTGCGTCTTTCAGTAATAAATCCAGATAGGCACCGCTTCTTGGAAATGATGGCCTCTCTGTGGCTAGAAGATCGAGGCGATACTCAAGGTTGTATCGACCCATCCAATTATACAAATGGTTACCTCGAGGGTTTTGTATTTGATTTCCCCAATCTATGTGTTTGGCGTTTAAATCACCGGCTAATATGTAAAAGTCTTCTTCCGAGCTCAATCTTAAGCATTCAAAAAGCTTTTCAATGCATAGGCAGCGATCACATACATTCGCTTCCCCTGTTGGAGATGAATGCATATGATGCATGCCTCTAACGTCCGACATTTTCGCACATCACTATTATATATTACCTTATGACTAATGCCTTTACGTATAAAGATTGCGACGCCTCTTCCTTGAGTGGAGTTGTGTCGGTCTCTTCTTACGATATTGTAGTTGTTGTTAGTCAATTTAAGTTTCTTGTTAAGCTTAGTTTCGCTAGCCATAAACACATCTGGACTTATGGCTTGAAGCAAATGGAATTATCAGTGAATTTACATTCACAGCTAGGATTTTAAAGGGCCTCTCCGACAGCGCGCCCTTAACCTCTAAGTTGCGTTAAGCTCGGCAAAACAGAGTAGAGATAATCCACCCTAGTCGCCTGCTCCCTGATCTGGTTTTGGAGGCCAGTCAACTGGCCCTTGATGGCCAGCAGAATGGCCCATAATATCCGCCTGTGCCGCCGGGGCCTGTTGGGCGGCCTTTGGTGTAGGCTGTACCGTGCTTCCCCTTCCTGACGCCATTTGGGCTTAAGAAATTTGGATGTTGGATGCTTTTCTACCACTGTTTGCTTTGCTGCTTTATTGTTCTTTAAAAGCTGAAACGTCGGGCATCCCCGATAATTAGCGGGGTGTCCGTCGCCTCGGCAGAGTACACATTTAACCTGGGTCCTATCTTCCACCCGTTCCCTTCCTAACCTGCATTCATCTGCAGTGTGGTTCTCTCCACACTTAACGCAGCGTGACTGCATTTCGCAGTTTGCTGCGGCGTGGCCGAACCTTTGGCAGCGCATGCATTGAAGCATGTCACCGCGCCTTTTTAATTTGTCCCAAGTTACAACCTGGTAGTTGAGGACGAAGATACTCCTCAAACGATCCACTTTGCTGCTGGGTGAGAGTTGAACAAGGAAGAAGGGAATACTCCGCTTCTCACGCCTAGCTCTAACTGTAGCGAACGGCTTGACCCCGATAAAGTCGAGATCGTCATTCGCTTTTTGGCGGAGTTCACTTAAGAGCAGCTGTGGTTCCGTGCAGGAATCTATGCCCTTCAAAAGGACCGTTTGAAACTTTTCGGTCTTAGGGGTGAAACTAAAGAATTCAGTAGTGGATTCTTTTAGCAACGCTTTAATTTTTTTGTGCTGTTCCAGTGTGAAGCAATAGATAGCATGCCTATCATTATTTAATCTTTTTATAGTAAAATTTTGACCTATGGCCAACTTACACAGATTTATGGTATACTGTAACTCCATTTGATAAGTATTTATGGGTGGCAACTTTTATTTTTTCGTAATCGGCGGCTGTGGCTGCTGCTGCTGAGACTGACTTTTCTGCTGCTGTTGATTCTGCTGCTTTTGATTCTGCTGCTGCTGTTTTTGTTGCGGTTGTTTCTGGAATTGCGTCTGCTGCTGTTGCTGTTGTTTTTGCCGTTGTTCTTTTGGCTGTTGCTGTGGCTGTTGTTTTTGTAATTGTTCTTTTTGCTGTTGTTGTTGTTTTTGTTGTTCCTCGACTTCTTTCAGTTCTTTCGCTCGGTGCGCTTCTAGCTTGGCCTCCCCGGCGAGAACTATAAGATCTTGTTGGCTTTTCAAACTTTGGATTTGTGCCTCCATTGCTTCAATTTGATTGACCATTCTCTGTTCCTCGTTGTCGTCCTCCTCAGATGACGCCTCTGATGTGGAGAGGTTCACGAAGGCAGCACTATCGTCCGTCGTGAAGTGCCCTTCTCCTTCCTCAGACATATATTCAATACCCTCTTCGGGTGAAGTGTCTAACTGGGTTTGTCTTGCTGTCTCGTCTATATCCGATGTCTTCACCCCAGCTGGCAGCTTTGCTGAGGTGGCCGTGGATCTCGTCTTTACCAAATTTGGTGCGCACTTGATCCTCTTTCTGATTAGCATCCGCTGATGTTGCCGTTGTTGTTAGTGCTGTTGATGTTGTTGCTGCAGAATCACTGCTTGTAAGTGGAACATCTTTCGATGTTCCCTCAGCTGATGCCATCGCTGGTGGCCTCATTGGCCTTAGGACACCTTTGGATGACCCGGTGCTTAAACTCCTCCTCCTTTGCTCGTTTTCCCAACCAATAAAGTTTTCCACTTCACGGTTGTGAAAAAAGCTTGAACTGGCGACCCTCGGATTTCCGGTCGGCCACTCTATCTTTGTGCTACTGCACCACTTGAGAATTGTTGATTTAATGTTACACTTAAACTCACACCCGAAATCTAATTTACAAAAAACTGGGAAGCCGAAAACGTGTTAACACCTCCACAGTACGAGATGGACTGATCAAACATCCCTAAATCACTTCACTTACAAGCAATAGAAAATTAATCCATCATAATAACCAATTCATCAAATAACAATAAAAATTATTCATTTTAAATAGTTTTTGTTAAATAACAATAATATAAAAGCTATAGAAATAATATTTTCAAATACGAAATAAAAAAACTCAATAAAAATTCAGTTTAGTTAATTGCCATTCAAATGCAAGCAGTCTATATCAAAAAAAGGTAAACAAATAATTGTTGAATTTCTCATTTTAAGTGTAAGATCTTATATCTAATTATCTTTTACTTTAAATTTTATTTTGCGTTTACTGGTCAAATTTCAATAAAGCTAACACAAAAGAATTTAAAAAGAAGTACGACTTACCGGCTCTTCAAAGTTGATTTGCACAGCACCTTTGATGTGTGATGCAGATCTGTATATATATGTAAAGTGTTTTGTGTATGAACTTATAGAAATTTGTCAGGTTGAACGATCGACATTTATATGGTTTTGTGTTAAGCGATATTACGATTATAATGATAATGGCTATGATGAAAATTTTATTATAGATGGTGTTTGAATAAAGATGATGAATGTAATATACGTACATATGTACATATATATAAATTTCGTTTTGGTTTTCCTTTTTGTTTCTTTTTGGTTGGTTTAATCGGGTTAACAAATAGTATGTAGGGAGCAGTGATGTTGGCGAGGCTCGTAGTATCGCCTGAACACGTGCGAGCCCACGATGGAGTTTATTTATTATATATATGAAATATATAATCAATTTAGGAAATATCACTTTTTTGTTTTTTATTTTGTTTTTACTTGGTAATTTGGCTTGTTGATTGAATAAAATAATGATGAATAATAGTTTCGCTTTTATTATAGTTTTCTTTTAGTTTTTAAAAAAATAATCTTGGGAAATTGTCTTTTTGCTAATTATTTTCGGTCCTGGGTAGGTACTTATCTTGATGGTTAAATAGAAAAGAAAGATTACCCGGAAAATAAAAGTAGAGATTGCGATCGGTCGCAAGAAAACAAGTGCAGTGGGTGTTTTGATGTTCGAACTTTCGAAAATCGCAAATAAGAAAAATTTTGGTAAGGGTGAGTAACCATTTTCATTCTATGTTTTTTACGGAGTAAGTATTTGTTTTTTCTTCCTTTTTGTTTTTTGTTTGTTCTGAGGTGGTCCATACAAACTGTACAATAATATCTTGGAAACAGGTATTATTCCACAGAGCTGAAAACTTTCAACTATACTGCCCTTACCTAAAAAAAAAATGTGCCTCGAAAGCATCAGAAAAAATTGTTGCGACCATACTACTCTTGTATCTGGAATCTAAAAACCTCTAATCAAGCAGCTTTCAAAGCTAACAAAGTCAGTGATGATGCCCTCTTACACCTAGATTATTATTTAACAAACGCTCTATCGGCTAGAAACCATGTCACTATTTTGTCACTAGATTTGGCAAAGCATTTGATAGAATTGGTATTGATCAAGTCTTAGACAAAATTAAAGCTTGGGGTATTGGCCCGAAAATATTTAATTATACAGGGTGGCGCACGAAGTTTTATATTAATCGATGTATTTCATTAATTTTGTTTTTATTGGATTAAAAATTAATTTTTATTTTGAATAACTAATGGTTTTTAAAGATGGATATACCGCAAATGACCTCCACGCTCATCCACGCATATGCGGCACCGGATCAGAAAATTGTTCATTGCATCCTGAAGGGTTGAAATTGGGATCGCCTCAATTATTGTCTTAATGGACTGCTTCAATTCAGTCATATTCCTGGGTTTCGTTTTGTACATAAAAAAAGTGGTGCATCCTGGTCAGGTGACCTGGGGGCCAGCGGAAAGTGCAGTTTCTGGATATAAATTTGTTTGGGAATCTTCGTTGGAGCTCCGCCATAACTTTTGTGAAATCACGGACTGCAAAGAATGGTATCGCTGCACTATCCAAATCCTTTTTTTAGTAGCCCAAGCATTCATTTTGATAAATCAAATTAGTAGCCTATAAAAAAAAAAATAAGCCGATTACTCACACTGAAAAAAGTTATTACGTTTTATTTTTGTAGCACGATTTCGTGCGCCACCCTGTATTAAATCATTTTTCACCAATAGAAAAATTTGTGTCAGAATAAACAATTGTTTCTCTGATTATTACTCTCTTCAAAATGGTATTCCTCAAGGTTCTCCGTTGTCAGTGGTGCTATTTTTATTTGCTTTTGATGAAGTCATTATTTCAAAATACTCGCAATTGCATCATTGTATCTATGCAGATGACGTCTACATCTTATGCAGGAATAACAGCCTAGTAGAACACCAAAACATTTTTGCGAAAGTCCTTGCGGATATTTTGACATGGTCTGAAACTTCAGAGGCTAAATTATCTTTTGACAAATGTAAAACTTTACATGTATGCCGCAAAACATCTTGTACAAAATTTACTTTTAGCTTTAATAATGTAAACATAGAAAATGTAAATAAATTAAGTATCTTTGGTATTAATTTTAGTGATAGATATAACTTTAAAAAACATTGTAGTGAACTTAAAAAAGCCTAGCTGCTAGAGCTAAGGTTATTAACTCCCCAAAGACAACAATCAACATTATCAAACCACCATATCATCAATACGTACGTAAGGGCTTAAACGCTTTTCCAACCAGTCCAATTGAAACATAATGGCGGAAGCCGAACTGCCTTTAATCGAGGAACGCGTCCTAGAAAGCAAAGCTAAACTCTACACAAAACTCTCATTTGTACAAGGCTTAGTTATAAACGACGACCCAAAATCAATACTACAAGCAAAACATCCAAAGCGTATTCCATCAGCCCTAGCAAATGCAATAGCCATTGCAAACTTAATGGCGCTTCCTGTGATAAAGAATGGCAAATACTTCCCGATATTCCCACCTTGGAACATACAAAAATCGTCTTTCATTATGGATATGGCTGACTACATAAAGACCAATACATCCAGCTACATGTACCGGGCATTATTTAAAGACGTTACAACTTATTTAAGGTCCAACGATTGGAAATTTGTATTAACAGACGGCTCTAAAACTGAGCATAGCACTTCATTTGCATCAACTCACGAAGATGGTTCATTGCTTTCAGTAGGTTTATTCAAAAATATAGCTTCAATTTTCACCTTTTGAACAAACTCAGACAACAACAATTAGAGGACTGGCAAAACAACTATCAGCACACATACAAATTGATAAATAAGTAAGTATACTTTTATTCGATAGATTTGTGCTTAAAAATAATAAATATAACAATTTTAAAGTGAGGAAACTTTTATTTCTATTTTTAATTAATTATTTTCATTTTTCATAAAAAACGTATGCAAGTGATGACTACCGACAACATTTATTTTTTGTTGGCAGTTTACGAATCCACAGATGACTATATGCAACTTCGGTATGGTAAGCGTTGTGGTATGTGCATTTTTCTTGAGATCATATAAATTGATTTCAAACTATGTACTATTGTTGTTTTGTTTCATGTCAAATCCCAAAATAACTTTGCATGCACCCAACCTTGACCCCACCCCAAATCCTATAATTGGTCCAGGCAGGAGGCTTACAGGGGGCAACATGCCCCCCTTACCCGCCGAGCTTTTTGTACGCCGTGAACTTAATTACAGAAAAACTTCACACAAGTAGGTTTTTTTTCTATACATACGTTTTGTTTATGTTTTTTTTTAATTCGCAATTGGTTTTTACTGAAAGTAAATAGGTAGGTACATTATGTATTTTAAAAGTGATGCATAACTACTTTTCGAAAAATATGATATTTCATTTAGTTAAATGTTTTCATGTTTTCAAAGTTTTATTCTTGAAATAAACTGCACTTGTACTTCTAATCCAAAAACTGTTTCCATTAAAATTTCCCCAAAAAAGTGCCTAGGTACAAAAAAAAAACTGAACTCTACCAGAGGGAAATATTAACAAGAACTGCCAAAACAGTTTTTCGTTATGGCGATTTTTTTACATTGTGTATTAATATTGTAAACCTTAAAAATATGTTAATAATAGAAAAACTTATATTTTCATATTAATACCGTTTTAATTATTATCTTTAATAATAAATCTACCAAATATAAGTATCTGTGTGTTGAAATACGTTCTAATTTAAAGACAAATTGAACAAATGTGTTGTACTAAAAAGGCCAAAATTGAAAATTAAAACATTTTTCATTCATATTTAACAGTGTTTCCTCACGGTAATATTTTAAAGCTGTTCTATAGAGACCCCTAGCTCACTGTAAAAAAAATCTAAGTTCTAGGCGAGCTCCTCCCTTAATGAAAAGTCGCCCCGCACATTTTAATATACATATATGTATGTACCTATTCTTATTTACTCTCAGTAAAAACCAATTGGGAATTAAAAAAAACACAGACTAACCATCGATCCGCAAGCATCGTTCGTAATATCTTCTGATTTAAATTTTGTTTTGCTTTGTGCAAACCTGTATCTTCCGTTATACCATTTTTCTCTTTTCATTCTATTTGCGACTGTTTTTTCTTTTCTTTTTCTTTGTAAAAAAGAATACACGTGTGAGTGCTATCTAACGTGCTAAAAATGGCATTCGGCCAGTTTGGATCCCGTTTCAGGCAATTGCCGCTTGATGTCGAGCCATCATTTTCGCAACCTAACAAAAAAAAAAACATAGAACCAACCTTACTCCCTTGTGTAATTTCCCTGACCTTCCACTAACAATAAATAGAAAAAACCCAAAGTTCATAGTGATCTCTCCCAAATCCAATGAAAAGCACATAAAGTCACTCAGTCCCTTCTTAGTAAAAAAAAAGCGGTTAATAACATATCCTAGGAATATGAATACATTTCGTAATTGCGTAATGGTTACCTTCTGATTTTGGTTAAAACACAAAAAGCTGCGGAAATATTCATAAAGTTAATAAGTTCTCGAGATCTCCTTCCCAGTCAATGTCAAATTCCACGACAAGCTTAATGAGCCTAAGGGTTTAGCCTATGCAAAACAAGAGCAACTTATCTAATGCTTTTTACTTTTGACCTGTATCATACCCCTAAATCTATAGACATTGTCTTCTATAAAGCCAAAGTCACCGAATATATCCCAAATCCAATGAGCTCCCGTAATTGCCAGCTTATCGGCCACACAACTAAACGTTGTATGGGTGAAGCTAAATCCGTTGCCTGCAGTCTGCCCCCACATACTCCCCAGCCATACAATATAACTATGTGTGCAAATTGCTCACAAGCACACTCTTCCTCTTCTAAAACTTGCCCTGCCTACAAAGAAGCCCAAGAAATTCTTACAATAAAAACCCACAAGAAATGCACAATGACTGAAGTTAAGAAAATTCCTATAGGGAACCAAATAATGTCCCCGCGAAAGGACAAAGCAAATTTCAAATACGAAAACCTAAACTGTACAATTGCTGAGTAAAGATAATGACCAAAGCTCTTCTAATATTAATCTAAATAGCAACAGATAATTTCATTTCAAACACAGAAAGCAAAAACCCCAACTCTTCATTTAATTTTTCAAAAATGCACAAACCATTTTAAACAATTCTCCTTCCACTCAAACAAACACTCCGACCATTTCAAGTAATTCCACTACAACACAACTAAATTCATCAGAAACAACTCAGAGCAATTTCAATAACAAGAAAACGCACTTTCCTCTATCCCAAGTAAGCCAAGATTTAATTGACACAAACAGATACCTTTTAACAAATTCAGATCCCCATGATGTCGACATGCAATAAAAAAACTAACGTCGAACTACTACCTGACTCCGCTGATCGGGAGTTGAGTTGGCCCAGCTCTTTTGTGAGCGAGAACACTCTAATCACGACATCCCCAATAATTTACAAAATAATTCAAAATCCACATACGTAACAAAAGAAATAACTACAATCCTGCAATGGAATATGAAAGGTTTTATTAATACCTACAATGAATTGAGTATTCTTATTAAAGAATATCCTAAGTATTAAATCTCTTCAAGAAACACACTGTGCAACTCATTTCAAGCTGAATGTACCCAAAATGTACACAGGATACTTTCACAATTTAGCCCATAACATAACAGCAAAGTAAGGAATAGCAATTTTAATAAAATAAGATATACCCCACAAACAAAAAATACTTAATTCGCACATTCTTACCCTAGCAGTTGAAATCCCACTTGCTGTAATATCGATATACTCGTATGTATATACACCCTAATCGTTTTACATAAACGATCTTGTTAACATAATTGATCAAATAAATACTCCAGTTATCATAGCTGGTGATGTTAACTCCTGGAGTGTTCTGTGGAGCTACTCCAAAGTTTAAAACCCATTTAGCAAACTGGTCTCCTTCCAATATCATATTACACAAAATTTATATTGCTCAAACACCTCCTCAAATATTAATAAAGAGCCAGCTCGCCATTCGATTTGCAGCCAACTAATCGATACCTCAAAGTTCGCCTAAAACTCCAAATCATACTGCGTCTTGGTGAAACTCAGAATTCAACTGTTTGCGGAAAGTAAAAAACATAGGATGGAAACTATTCAAAAAATATCATTTAAAAAATCAAAATTTTCACTTCTCTACGGAAATTAGCGCCGTAGAGAAGTGAAAATTTCTAAATCAAAGAATGTTATATGTCTTGTTCCATAAGAAACAAGAAATTTAGAAAACTCTTTTCCTATAAATTGTGTCCCATTATCTGAGAGAAGAGATTCTGGTACTCCAAAAAGGGAAAACACGTTTTCTTCTAAGAATTGAATTCCAGCTTCCGTTGTCGCTTTTCTTATTGGTTTTGAAAGAATAAATTTAGTTAATTGGTTAAGACCAACGACAATATACGAATTTCCCTTTTTTGATCTCGGATATGGTCCTAGGAAATCAACAAAAATATGCTGAAATGGCGTTTCAACGACAAATGATTGTCCCATTGGGGGTCTTAAAATGGTATTTGGGGCATTTGAAGACATAAATATGCATTTTCCTATGAATGATTTTACTTCAGCCGCCATTTTGGGCCAAAAAATCTTTCTCTTAGACGATATAGGGTTTTGGTGATTCCACCATGCGAAGCTCGAGGGGGGTCATGCGCCAATCGTATAAGGTTTTGAGTCAGTGCCGGAGGTATCCACAGCTGCCATTCGCAATCGTCTTCTATAGGGTCTCCTGCACAATGTCGGACTTTCTTGTAAACAAAATTGTCTGAAACTTGTAGTTGTGATAGCTGGGCTTTATTTATCTCTATAGTTTTGATTTATTGAATATATTTATATTTATTATATATTTATATTCATCCCACTTAAAAGCCGGGTCATCAAGATCAACCTGTAGAACTTCGGAGGAGGTTAAAACACTGAGGGATGCAATTTCATCTGCAGCATACACTCGAGGTATTGCATCGGGTGCCACATTTTGAGAACCCTTACGGTGTTCTATAAGAAAAGAATACCTTTGTAGTCTTAAACTCCACCGTGCTAATGTCCCATTCAGGTCTTTAAGACTCGAATGGCCGGTCATTATGGTAAACTCATGACCTTCAACGTAAGGACGGAACTTTTCTACAGCTAACACTGCAGCTAAGCATTCTAGCTCTGTAACACTAGTTACGTTGTGCTTGGTTTAATTTATATGAATATTAGTAGAGAGGTTTTTCCCTACCTTCTTCATTCAGCTGACTAAGAACGTATCCTACTCCTGATTAAGAAGCATCGCATGAGATAATAAAAGGTTTTTCGAAGTTAGGAGTTATTAAAACCGGATCAGTTGTAAGAGCCAACTCCAGATGTTCGAAGGCTTGCAGAGCTTCCGGAGTAAAGACTTCCTTAAAGTATTTGTAATCGGGGTAGCTAGAGACGAATAGTTTGGCACAAAACGCCTGTACCAACCGGATAAACCCAAAAATCTTCGAACTCGTCGAGGAGTTTTTGGTGGCGGAAAATCTTGTATGGCAACAATCAGCAGATCGTCTAGGTAGACAAAAATGTTTTGTTTCAATTCATTTGGTACGACTTTATCCATAAGTCTACTTAAACGTTGGGCTGCCTTGCGGAGTCCGAACGGTATGACTTTAAAGTGATACAATGGTCTACCGGGAACGCTAAATGCTGTCTTTCCCTTGCCGATTCTGCTAGCGTAATCTGCCAGAACGCGTCTTTCAGATGGACACTGCTAATGAAATTCGTTTCTGATTGGCGGCTCAATAGATTCTCTATATGCGGAAACGGATATGCGTCGTTTTTGGTTACTTTATTTAGTTTCCTGGAGTCCAGACACAAACGGGTTTTTCCTGGCTTGCGCACCAGAACTACAGTAGAACTCCAGAAACTTTCACTTTCCTCAATGACATCCATAGCTAACATTCTGTCTTACTCTTCATACATTATCTTTTGAATAGGTGGTGACACTGGATAACTTCGCTGTTTTATGGGCTCATTATCGCCAGTGTTAATTGTATGCTCTTCTAAAGCTGTCCGCCCTTCTTTGGCATAGGATGGAAATAAACGTATTACCTTTTCAATTTCAAAATCCTGCTCAGCTGACAATTTATGAGCGTTTAAATCACATTTTCTAAGAGAAACTGGACAAATTTCGGAGATGATTTGCGGTGCTATCTGGAAAAGTTTCCAAAAGTTTATACCGAGGTATAACGATTGCTCAAAAGATGGAACTAAATACAATTTAATTTCTTTGGTCATATTTTTGTAACACAAATTGACGAATATTTCACCAACGATTCGCTGTGGCTGACCACTCGCAGTGAAATTTGTATACGATAATCCTAAGTCTTGTAATAACTGCATGCAACCAAATCCTAGGCAACTGATGCTAGCACCACTGTCTAACAAGCCAATCATTGTCTTTCCAAAAATGGAAACGCTTGCATAGGGTCTAGGGTCGTCTGTGTTGCAGAGCGTTGTTGAACTTATTTCACGATGAATCTTTTTCTTATCTTTAAAACGATTTCTAAGTTTTTGAATATGTTGTGGTATCTGACCAAATATTTTGTTGCGAACTTCATAATAATTTTGTAAGCGATCGTGAAGTGATACTGACTAACTTGAAGATAAAAGAGGTTTGTTCCTGCCGGAGTTATCTCTGCAGGATTTTTATTTGGGAAGTTTGGTCAAGTGTCTTAGCAGTGTTTGGAAAATTTAAACTTTGGGACGTGTTGTTTTGGTTAAGTCAGGTTGTTTGTTAATATCAGGTTTTTTTTGCAGACTCATGTGCAGATATACAGTCTGATTGAATAAAATGTAATTTGTTTTTATTTATTTTTGTTCCGGGTTCTCCCTCGGATGACAAACCTCCCCGGTCGTAGGATTGCCACGCTTTTGGTTTCCCGAGCATTTGGTGTGGTTGTATTATCCAAACCACATTTGTAACAGAATAAATTCCGTTGAGGATTTGGACATTGAACAAACGAGTGTCCTTTTATCTTACAATTCCAGCAAACATACTTTGACTGGTTTTCTGAAACGTTTAATGAGTTTATATCAAAAAGATCTTCCTTTAAAAATGAATCATCGAGTTCACTTACTTGTTTTTTGAAACTATTTTGTTGAAATGGTTTTATTCTTAAAGCTTCATTCTGTTGGGCATGTTTTTCAATGGACCGACAAACATAAACCATTTCAGCTAAGATTTGCGTATTAAATGTAATCAGAAGTTCACGAGTTCTTCTTTTAAATGAAGTCAATGAGTTCTCGTCGCGATTTTGAGTTTCGCAGGCGAGCATTCATTACCAAAATGGCATTGTAAAAATCATCGAAGCTTTCATTTACACCTACGATCGAACATAATACGAGAAAGTTCTGAGTCCGTTTCGATGCTTCTATATTGTTCAATTAGAGCAAACTCTAAGTTTTGCCAATTTGCGCTTGGATTTGTCTTAAGGGATGTCCAGAACCAACTTTCGACAGTTCCTGTGACAAATAGATTTAAGTGAAGAAACAAGTCTTCCCAAGAAGCATTGTAGCTTGCCTTGAGTCGTTTTAAGCGAGTGAGAAAATCATCAACAGTCATTCTGATATTGTCAAACTTTAAACTCCATTTGTGAAATTCAAGTGGTCGACTAGAGCTAGCTTGTGACACATTCCGACTTAAGTTGGGACTTGGACCATTTAAGTAAGTGCATTTATTTGACTGAAAAAGTTTTGAGCGTTTTCACTAGGGGTGGTATGGTGTATGAGTGTCAACTGGTCTTGAATTGGGGTTGACAGTACTATTTTCTTCAGGGTGTGCTATACCACGAAGCGATTCTACCTCAGCTGCTGGAGTAGTTACTCTTAAATTATCCCGAATAGTAGTAATAATTTCTTCCCTAATTTTGACTCTCTCTTCCTCATACTCAGCTTTTCTAGAACGTAAATCCTCTGCCCTACTCAAACCGATGGATGCATTTACGATATTCGTTATATATCGTTGCAAACTCTCGTTAAAGGAAACATTTGGAGGAACTTCAGCTTGAGGATCAATAACTTGACCATCCAAAATAAGTACTTGCTCTTGAACTGATGGAATTTCATCTTCGACTTCACTGTTAGTTGAAGAAGCCATATTCCAACCACTAGCGTCTGTAGGTTATGGACGTGAACTACGAGCTGAAACTTTTGAAGATTGCTCTTTAGATTTATCCTTGGATTTGTCTTTTGATTTATCTCTTGTTGGAGCCATTTGGTTAGTTTACGCAAAATCAGCTCAAGAGTTGCTTTTATAACAATAAATTGGAAAAAAATTTGGTCTAAAAAAACGATTTCAAGTAATAGCTTATACTTGCAGTGATCGCTATGCAATCGCAAAAATCAAGTTATTAATAAAGAAAAAATGCAGTCGCAGAAAAAAAAAAAATAGAATGTATGTTTCGAAATGTTTTGCAGTAAGCAAAAGTAAAACAAAAAAACCAAATGTATAAAAAAATGGGTAATAAATAAATCATATGTGCTTGTGAAGGACACAGGTGATCTTCATATCGACGATGTGATTGAAAAAAAAAATAAAAATTTGATTTACTAAACTGTTTGTAACGCAGCTAAATTTGTGTATGATAAACATGTATCCTAAATACTTATTTAGGTCGTTTATTTTTTGTACTCCCATTTAAAAAGGAACATATAAATAGTATACTTGTCAAAAATTATTATAGGTGGGATTCGAATTTTATTTTTTTTTTCGTAACGATAGTTTAGGATGTTCGTAAAAATTAAATATGAACGCTGCCGACGGAGTTTGGTTTCTTAGAACTAATATCTCCCGGTCATCCCTGAAATTCTTTTACTAAAATAACATAAACCAAAACAACACTTTATTTAAATGAGATCAATGCAACGGACGGAGTGGTTGTAGCAGGTACATAAAATCTCCCGGTCATTGACCTAACTAAACAAACGTATGTAAACAATTCTTAACACAAGTCATTGCTTCACAAAGTTTGATGTACGGACCGTATCTTGGGTCACTGAATAAAGCGTTAATATTTCTAAAAAAATGTTAAAGTTAAATCACAAAAAAAATGTAAGTTGTATTAAATTAAAATAAAACCATATTTAAAAAAGATTATTCGAAGCCCCACGATGGGCGCCACCTGTGTAACGGATTTGGTGTCATTATTAAAAACTCGCGATGTCCTGCGTTTCTCATGGCCTCCTCAGGGCGACAGGATTCCCCAAGCGAAATCAAGAGACTTTAAATAATTTGTCCAGGCAACAATGTACGGCTCGGCATGCTTGCTTTCACCATTGACCAGCTCTGGTGGGGTGGGTAATTGTACTTGCCGCTGGACTACCGCACAGTATCTATCATGCCGATTATACCAAATATATTTAAATTTTTTTTTTTTGACCAATCTATTTAAACAAATTTTTATTTTTTTTATTGTTGTGGAACCCTAGATGTATTTTGGGTTCCGGAGTGTAACCCGCCCACAATTTCTACTAAAAGAAACGCACTGGTTATTGAGCCACTCACTAATACTCACTCGATAACCCCTAATTTAAGCTTAAGAAGTTCCCTAAGAACTACTCCTATTCACCTTTACATCGTCAAAATGAAACATCGCTAAAACACTTCACTTACACGCAATAGAAAATTAATCCATCATAATAATCAATCCATCAAATAACCATACAAATTATTGATTTTAAATAGTTTTTATTAAATAACAATAATAGAAAAGCTATAGAAATAATAATTTCAAATACGAAATAAAAAAAACTCAATACAAATTCCAAATTCAGTTTAGTTATTTGCCATTCAAATGCAGGCAGTCTATATAAAAAAAGGTAAACAAATAATTGTCGATATTGAGTGAGAAGAACTAAACTCGCTCATATTATATCACTAATTTATATTTAGCGAAGGGAATGAATTATAACTCTCTTAATAAAAAAAATCACAATTGTTTGTTGTCTCTCACTCTCACTCAAAAACAAATTTTTTGAAATCAAATAAAAAAAACAGATAACAATAAATTAGTCGCTTGTACAATTTTAAACAGGGTTTTTCTTTAAGAGAATTCTTAAAATGAATTTGTCATTTTAAGTTTAAGATCTTATAACTTATTATCTTTTATTTTAAATTTTATTTTGCGTTCATTGGGCAAATTTCAATAAAGTTAACAAAAGAATTTAAAAAGAGGTACGACTTACCGGCTCTCCACAGTTGATGTGCACAGCAGCTTTAATGTCCGATGTGATGCGGATCTGTATATATATGTAAAGTGTTTTGTGTATAAAAATTTGTCAGGTTGATAGATCGACATTTATATGGTTTTGTGTAAAGCGATATTACAATTATAATGATATTGGTTATGATGAAAATTTTATTAAAATCATGATGACGATTGTATAGATGGTTTTTGAATAAAGATGATGAATGTAATATATGTACGTACATATGTACATATATATGTATATATATAAATTTCGTTTTGGTTTTCTTTTTGTTTCTTTTTGGTGGGTTTAATCGGATTAACAAATACTATGTAGGGAGCAGTGATGTTGGTGAGGCTCGTAGAAGGTATCGCCTGAGCACGTGCGAGCCCACGATGGAGTTGCCACGATCTCTGCACACCTTGGGTTAAGCTCGACGTTATCAAAAGCTTGATAGAACACCCAGTACAGTCACGCAGAGATCGCTAATCACTGTTGGCGGTTCTGATTGAATCAGCTTCGCAAATTTCTTCGCCAAGAAGCACTTTTTATATATTATTATATATATGAAATATATATTGTAAATGTGTATTACACACTACACAGCCTGGTAATTTAAAAAAAAAAACTTTATTTTAGATATTAAATTTATATCAATTTAGGATATACCACTTTTTTGTTTTTTATTTTGTTTTTACCTGGTAATTTGGCTTGTCGATTGAATAAAATAATGATGAATAATAGTTTGGCTTTTATTATAGTTTTCTTTTAGTTTTAAAAAAAATTAATCTTAGGAAATTGTCTATTTAATTTCGGTCCTGGGTTGGTACTTATCTTGACGATGGTTAAATAGAAAAGAAAGATTACCCGAAAAAGGAAAGTAGGGATTGCGATTGGTCGAAAGAAAGCAAGTGCAGTGGGGGTTTTGATTTTCGAACATCGCAAATAAGAAACATTTTGGTAAGGGTGTGTAACCATTTTCATTTTATGTTTTTTTCGGAGTAATATTTGTTTTTTCATCCTTTTTTTTGTTCTGGGGTGGTCCATACAAACTGTACAATAATATTTTGGAAACAGGTATTATTCCACAGAGCTGAAAACTTTCAACTATACTGCCCTTACCTAAAACAAAAAAAGTGCCTCGAAAGCATTAGAAAAAAATGTTGCGAAGAGACTACTCTGGTATCTGGAATCTAAAAACCTCTAATCAAGCAGCTTTCAAAGCTAACAAAGTCAGTGATGATGCCCTCTTACACCTAGATTATTATTTAATAAACGCTCTATCGGCTAGAAACCAATCATCACTATTTTGTCACTAGATTTGGCAAAGCATTTGATAGAATTGGTATTGATCAAGTCTTAGTCAAAATTAAAGTTTGGGTATTGGCCCGAAAATATTTAATTTGCAGGGTGGCGCACGAATCGTGCTACAATAAGAAATTTAAGTAACTTTTATTTTAATCGATGTATTTCATTAATTTCGTTTTTATTGGATTAAAAATTAAATTTTATTTTAAATAACTAATGGTTTTTAAAGATGATAGACCGCAAATGACCTCCACGCTCATCCACGCATATGCGGCACATGATCAGAAAATTGTTCATTGTGCCCTGAGGGGTTGAAATTGGGATCGCCTCAATTATTGTCTTAATGGACTGCTTCAATTCAGACAAATTCCTGGGTTTCGTTTTGTACATAAAAAAGTGGTGCATTCAGGTCAGGTGACCTTGGGGGCCAGCGGAAAGTGTAGTTTCGGTATATAAATTTGTTTGGGAATCTTCGTTGGAGCTCCGCCATAACTTGTGTGGCTACGTGTGCACTTGCTCCATTTTGTTGAAACCAAATCCTGCTGAAAGGGATACGTCTTCGGCGAAGTTCTGGGTAAAAAACTCCTTCAACATCTCTAAATAACTGTCCCCATTGACAGTTTGTGTTACACCGTTTTCTTCAAAGAAGTATGGCCCAACAATACACCTTGATGAAACTGCGCACCACACAGTGACTCGTTCTGGGTGCAGTTCCGTCTCATGGGGCATTTCTGGATTATATTCACTCCATATACGGCAATTTTATTTGTTAACATTGCCGTTTAAGTCAAAATGGGCCTCATCAGACATGAACAAACAATTTATCAATGTGTTGTCTTCTTCGGGCATTGCAATCATTTTTCGGCAAACTTCCAGGCGAACAGGCAAATCCTGAGGGTTTAACTTGCTTGTAATTTGGACTTTATAAGGAAATAAGTTTAAGTCATCATAAAGTATCCGTTGTAATGGCCGTCTGCTAACTCCAATTTGGCCCGACAAGTTTCGAGTCGAAACACTTGAATTTGCATGTATTGCCGGTGACACGATTGACAGACACGATTGTATCCTGAACCCGAACATTGGGATCTCGATGATACCATCTTTGTTCGATGCTTCCAGATTCGGCAAACATGTTCACCAGCCTGATAATGGTCCATCTACTCTGGGGAGTACCGCCAAACTCCAGCCTAAATTCAATTTGGACGGAAATGACGGACTGCAAAGAATGGTATCGCTGCACTATCCAAATCCTTTTTTCAGTATCCCAAGCATTCATTTTGATAAATCTAAATATAGTAGCCTATAAAATAAAAAAAATAAGCCGATTACTCACACTGAAAAAAAGTTATTACGTTTTATTTTTGTAATGAAATGAAATCATTTTTGACCAAAAGAAACAATTGTGTCAGAACAAACAATTGTTTCTCTGATTATTACTCTCTTCAAAATGGTATTACTCAACGTTCTCCGTTGTCAGTGGTGCTATTTTAATTGCTTTTGATGAAGTCATTATGTCAAAATACTCGCAATTGGATCATTGTATCTATGCAGATTTCGTCCACATCTTATGCAGGAATAACAGCCTAGTAGAACACTAAACCATTTTTGCGAAAGTCCTTGCGGATATTTTGACATGGTCTGACTCTTCCGGTGCTAAATTATGTTTTGACAAATGTAAAACTTTACATGTATGCCGCAAAATATCTTGTACAAAATTTACTTTTAGCTTTAATAATATAAACATAGAAAATGTAAATAAATTAAGTATCTTAGGTATTATTTTTAATGATAGACTTTAAAAAACATTGGAGTGACCTAAAAAAAGCCTAGCTGCTAGAGCTAACGATATTAGGCATTTATCAAGTAAAAAATCTAATGCTCATTTAAATACTAACATTTCAAGATCCCTTAAACTAAGTAAGATTGATTATGGTATCCGTATATATGGTAACTCCCCAAAGACAATAATCAACATTATCAAACCCCCATATCATCAAGCAGTATGTAGGTGCTTAAACGCTTTTAAAACTAGTCCAATACGAAACATAATGGCGGAAGCCGGACTGCCTTTAATCGAGGAACGCGTCCTGGAAAGCAAAGCTAAACTCTACGCAAAACTCATTTGTACAATGCTCAGTTATAAACGACGACCTAAAATCAATACTACAAGCAAAACATCCAAAGCGTATTCCATCAGCCATAGCAAATTCAATAGCCACTGCAAACTTAATGGCGCTTCCTGCGATAAAGAATGGCAAATACTTCCCGATATTCCTACCTTGAAACATACAAAAATCGTCTTTCATTATGGATATGGCTAACTACATAAAGAGCAATACATCCAGCTACATGTACCGGGCATTATTTAAAGACGTTACAACTTATGTAAGGTCCAACGATTGGAAATTTGTATTAACAGACGGCTCTAAAACCGAGCATAGCACTTCATTTGCATCAACTCACGAAGACGGTTCATTGCTTTCAGTAGGTTTATTGGAAAATATAGCTTCCATTTTCACGGCCGAGGCAACAGCGGTCTTAGAAACTGCTACTATAACTGCAAAGCTACCAAAGCAAATTTATTATATGATCTGACAGTCGGGCAGTTCTCAACGCAATTCAAAGTGCTAATAACACCACAGTTACTATAAGCAAAATAAGAGATCACATCATACGACTTCCGAATAAATCTAAACGTATATGGATTCCTGGACATTCAGGGATTGTCGGCAACAAACATGCTGATAAGGCGGCGAATAACGCCCACGTTGTCCCAGACAAAACATTCGCAAATCTTACCAAAAGAGACCTTTTGCAGAATGTTAAGAACATTCTCAGACAACAACAATTAGAAGATTGGCCAAACAACTATCAGCACACATACAAATTGATAAGTAAGTAAGTATACTTTTATTCGGTAGATGTATGCTTAAAAACAATAAATAACTATAACAATTTTAAAGTGAGGAAACTTTTATTTCTATTTTTAATTAATTCATTTATCATACAAAATGTATGCAAGTGATGACTACCGACAACTTTTTTTTTTGCGTTGGCAGTTGTTTACGAATCCACAGATGACTGTATGCAACTTCGGTATGGTAAGTGTTGTGGTATGTGCATTTTTCTTCAGATAATATAAATTGATTTCAAACTTTGTACTACTCGTATTAATGTTTTGTTTCATGTCAAATCCCAAAAAAACTGCATGCACCCAACCTTGACACCAAGCCAAATCCTATAATTGGTCCAGACAGGGGGATTACAGGGGGCAGCATGCCCCCCTTACCCGCCGAGGTTTTTGTACGCCGCCGTGAACTTAATTACAGAAAACTTCACACAAGTAGGTTTTTTTCTATACATACGTTTTGTTTAATGTTTTTTTTTTAATTCGCAATTGGTTTTTACTGAAAGTAAATGGGTAGGTACATTATGTATTTTAAAAGTGATGCATAACTACTTTTCGAAAACTATTATTTCATTTAGTTAAATGTTTTCACGTACGTTTTATTATTGGAAAAAGCAACATTTGTACTTTTAATCCAAAAACTGTTTCCATTAAAATTTCCCCAAAAAAAGTATCTAGGTACAAAAAACAAACTTATCAGATCACTACCAGAGGGAAATATTAACAAGAACTGTCAAAACAGTTTTTCGTTGCCGCGATTTTTTTATATTGTGTATTAATATTGTAAACTTTAAAAATAGAAAAACTTATATTTTCATATTAAAACCGTTTTAATTATTATCTTTAATAATAAATCAACCAAATATAAGTATCTGTGTGTTGAAATACGTTCTAATTTAAAGACAAATTGAACAAATGTGTTGTACTAAAAAGGCCAAAATTGAAAATTAAAACATTTTTCATTCATATTTAACAGTGTTTCCTCACGGTAATATTTTAAAGCTGTTCTATAGAGACCCCTAGCTCACTGTAAACAAAACCAAAGTTCTACGCGTGCTCCCCTAATGGAAAGTCGCCCGCACAATTTTCTGCCAATTCTTAAACGTCAACACATTTGTTTTTTTTTTGTTTAAAATTCACATTTTTTCCTCTTCAAACTAATAGTTTTCAAATTTTAGTGGTTATAAATTAATTTATTTGTTCCACTAATCTTCTCACAACAACCACGAGATGTGTTTTCTTTATTTATACCAAACGTCACGTTGACAATTGTAAATTTTCTGCCCACAAGTTGTTGCCTACAAAAATTTGTTGCCTACAAAAATTTATTGGGCAGAAATTGTCAGAAGGGGAAATATTTTACTCTCCTAAGAGCGCTTTCTTCTGCCCAAAGCTACCAAATTTGTAAGTCTGGAAAAGGATGTCGCAGAAATTGGTGCCAATTTGTGCCACTTGGCTGAGTGTGGATCAGACCCATTTTTGGATTAAAGTAGAAGTGGAGTTTTTCAATTATAAAACACGTGAAAACCTTTAACTAAATGAAATCGAAAAGTAGCTATGCTACCTATTCCTATTTAGTAGTAAAAACCAATTGCGAATTAAAAAAAAACACAGACTAACCATCGAACCCCAAGCATCGTTCGTAGTACCTTCTGATTTAAATTTGGTTTTGCTTTGTGCAAACCTGTATGTTCCGCTATACCATTTTTCTCTTTTCATTGCGACTGTTTTTTCTTTTTTTTTTCTTTGTAAAAAAGAATGTGGATCCCGTTTCAGGCAATTGCCGCTTGATGTGGAGTCATCATTTTCGCAACCCAACAAAAACATAAAACCAACCTTACTCCCTTCTGTAGTTACCCTGACCTTCTACTAGCAATAAATACAAAAAGCTCAAAGTTCATAGATATCTCTCCCAAATCCAATGAAAAGCCCATATATTTCCTCAGTCCCTTCTTACTAAAAAAAAGCGATTGATAACATAGCCCAGGAATATGAGCAAATTTCGCAATTGCGTGATGGTAACTTTCTGATTTTGGTTAAAACACAAAAAGCAGCGGAAAAAGTTAATAATCTCGCGAAATCCTTCCCAGTCAATGTCAAATTCCACGACAACCTTAATGAGTCTAAGGGTTTAGCCTATGCAAACCAAGAGCAACTGATCTAATGCTTTTTACTATTGGCATGTATCATACCCCTTAATCCATAGATATTGTCTTTTATAAAGCCAAAGTCACCGAATATATCCCAAATCCAATGCGCTGCCGTGATTGCCAGTTTCTGGGCCACACAAGTAAACGTTGTATGGGTGAAGCTAAATGCGTTGCCTGTAGTCTTCCCCCACATACTCCCCAGCCATACAATATAACTATGTGTGCAAATTGCTCACAAGCACACTCTTCCTCTTCTAAAACTTGCCCTGCCTACAAAGAAGCCCAAGAAATTCTTACAATAAAAACCCACAAGTAATGCACAATGACTGAAGTTAAGAAAACTCATAGGGAACCAAATAATGTCCCCGCTCAATTTTCATTGTTTTCAGTATCGTTTGCTGAAAGGACAAAGCAAATTTCAAATACGAAAACCTCAACTGTAAAAATGCTGAGTAAAGATAATGATCAAAGTTCTTCTAACATTAATCTAAATAACAACAGATAATGTAATTTCAAACACAGAAAGCAACAACCCCAACTCTTCATTCAATTTTTCAAAAATGCACAAACCATTTCAAACAATTCTCTTGCACTCACATAAACACTCCAACCTTTTCAACTAATTCCACTACAACACAACTTAATTCATCAGAAACAACTAACAGCTATTTTAATAACAGGAAAAAGAAAGAGCATAAAAAGGGCGCGATCGAGGAAATAGAGGGATGCCATTGCAGGAATGAAATTCGGAAGTTTTACCAAAAAGTAAAAAGAACCTCCCAGGGGTACAAGTCCCGAACCGAAACCTGCAAGGATGATCAGGGGAACATCGTGGTAGAATCGCAGTCGGTGCTGAGGATATGGAAAAATTATTTCTGCAAATTGTATATCGGCGATGACGAACCGAATCCCGCTATTGTGCAGACTGTACCATTCAACCTGGACGACGTAGGCCAACAATACCGTCCACCCGATCTCGACGAAGTAAAGATAGCTATATCGAAACTTAAGTCCAACAAAGCTGCTGGAGCTGATGGTCTTACGGCGGAGTTGGTGAAAGCGCCTAGCGATGAATTGGTTAGCAGTATGCACCAGCTCATCTGCAAGATATGGTCGGAGGAAAGCATGCCCGATGAATGGAACCTCAGCATTGTTTGCCCGATCCTCAAGAAAGGCGATCCTTTGGCCTGCACCAACTACAGAGGCATCAGTCTTCGTAATACCGCCTACAAGATCTTCTCTGCCGTACTTTGTGAGCGCCTAAAGCCTTTCGTCAACAACCTGACAGGTCCTTATCAGTGTGGCTTTAGGTCAGGGAAGTCCACTATCGACCAAATATTCTCACTACGGCAGATCTTGGAAAAAACCCAGGAATTTCAAATCGATACTCACCACCTTTTTAGCGATTTCAAGGCCGCGTATGACAGCATCTACAGAGACGAGCTATATAGAGCCATGTCTAGTCTTGGCATCCCTACCAAACTCGTTCGTTTATGCAGGATGACGATGGAGAATGCACGCTGCTCCGTCAAGATCGGCGAAGACCTCACAGACACCTTTGATGTCAAAAAAGGTTTTAGGCAGGGCGACGTACCGTCATGCGACTTCTTTAACATCATTCTTGAAAGAATAGTGCAAAACTCTCACGTCAACACTAGAGGCACAATCTTTCAAAAGTCCGTCCAATTACCCAATTACGACATTGACATAATCGGACGAACAAAACGTGATGTCAATGGTGCTTTCGTGAGTATTGAGAAGGAAGCCAAGAAGATGGCTTTAACAGTGAACGGAAGCAAAACCAAATATATGCTGTCAACAAGAAAGGACACCGCACCGGCGCGCGTCTCGGACAGAACGTCACTATAGACAGCTATAACTTTGAAGTGGTCAGAGACTTTGTATACCTGGGATCCGCTATAAACTCAGCGAATGATACCAGTACTGAGATCAAACGCAGAATTACTATTTCCAATCGCTGTTTCTTTGGGCTAAGAAGGCAATTGAGAAGCAAAGCCCTCTCTCGAGCAACTAAACTGTCCATATATAAAACGCTCATCATCCCAGTCCTGATGTATGGTGCAGAGACATGGACAATGTTTACGGTGAATGAGAACGCGTTAGGTTGTTTTGAGAGGAAAATTCTCCGGGTGATTTTTGGTTCCGTCTGTATAGATGAGGAATGGAGAAGACGATACAACAACGAACTATACGGGCTGTACAGCGATAACGACCTAGTCACAAAATTGAAAAGCCAACGACTGAGATGGCTGGGTCACCTAGAGCGAATGGACACCAATGCTCCGGCCCGGAAAGTCTTTGAATCCTGCCCCGTGGGACAGCGCAGTAGAGGTGGACAGCGTAAAAGGTGGCGCACGCAAGTGGAAGAGGATCTCAACCAACTTGGAGTGCGAAACTGGAGACAGATAGCTAGAAACCGAGCCGACTGGAAGAAGCTTGTTGGTTGAGGCCCTGGTCCACCCCGGACTGTAGCGCCACCTTAAGTAAGTAAGTATTTTAATAACAAGAAAACACACTCCTCTATCCCAAGTAACCAAAGATTTAATTGACATAACTAGCTCCTTTTTACCAAATTCAGATCCCCATGATGTCGACATGCAATAAAAAAACTAAAGTCGAACTACTACCTGACTCCGCTGATGGGGAGTTTAGTCGGCCGAGCTCTTTTGTGAGTGAGAACACTAATCACTACATTCCCAATAATTCACAAAATAATTCAAAATCCACCTACGTAACAAAAGAAATAACTACAATCATACAACGGAATATGAAAGGTTTTATTAATAACTACAATGAATTGAGTATTCTTATTATAGAATATCCTCAACTCATTTCAAGCTGAATGTACCCAAAATGTACACAGGATACTTTAATATACACCCTTACGGTAATATACACCCTAATCGTTTTCCATAAATGATCTTGTTAACATAATATCAAATAAATATTCCAGTTATCATAGCTGATGATGTTATCTCCTGGAGTGTTCTGTGGGGCTCTCCTGTAACTAATGTTAGAGGTGCAATCTTTGAAAGGTTTTTATTAAATTCTTACCCCATTATTCTCAATGATGGCTCCCCTACACATTTTTCTACGCATCAAACTTTCACACATACATATAAACATTACAACCTGCTCCCCAGAATTGTATCCAAGGATTTTATGGATGGCACTTGATAATCTCTACAACAGTGATCATTTTCCTATTGTAACGACATTAACATCCAGTCAAGATGTCCAAAAGTATAGAGCTACTCCAAAGTTTAAAACTGATTTAGCAAACTGGTCTCCTTCCAATATCATATTACACAAAATTTATCTTGCTCAAACACCTCTTCAAATATAAATAATCGATACCTCAAAGTTCACCTAAACCTCCAAATCATACTGTGTCTTGGTGGAACTCAGAACTCAACTCCTTGCGGAAAGTAAAAAAACATAGAATGGAAACTATTCAAAAAATATCATTTAAAAAATCAAACGCTAATTTCCGTAGAGAAGTTAAAATTTCTAAATCGCAGAAATTTAGTGAAATTACTTCCTCAATAACTCCTACATCTTCTCTGGGTAAGATCTGGCAAGAAATTCGGTGCCTTACAGGTACTTACTTACACACCTCACTCTGTTATGTGCATTATCGACCAAAATAAACAAGCAACTTCCCCTTACGAAATAACCAACCTATTTGCAAGAACGTGGTCAAATCAAGCCATAGATGAAAACTTCTCCACAGCTTTCAAAATAAATAAGATAAGATCACTTAATTTGGCTTTCAATATTAATTATTCATCACCTCAATCTAGGCATATCGAAAGTCCTATTTCATGTATTGAACTCGAAAGCTGCCTTTCAAAATAAAGGCAAAGCCCCCAGTATGGATCGGATTTCATATCCGATGTTAAAAACCCTTCCTAGAACAGCTAAATTAAGACTTATACAACTTCTTACGGATTTGGTGTCATTATTTAAAACTCGCGAAGTCCTCATGACCTCCTCAGGACCACACTCTTCCCTAAGCGAAATCAAGAGCCACTCATTAATACTCACACGATAACCCCTAATTTAAGCTTTAGAAGTTCCCTAAGAACTACTCCTATTCACCTTTACATCGTCAAAATGAAACATCCCTTTTTTTTGTATTATTCATTTTTATTTAATCTTAACTTTTAACTATCTTAAAGCTAGACAAAAATGTTTAAAACTAGCCTAATTATCAATAACTTACAACTAATTTACTGGCCATTTACGGGGGCTCTAAACTAAACTATATCTCTATCTCTAATGTCTTTGGACCTAAAAACTATTTTAATTAATTCTAATTATTTTATTTTTATGACCAAGAAAACTTTTTTAACAAAAAACTTAGTTACATGTGCTTTGTTTTTAATTTTTACTTATAGACTACCTAAAGCTAAACTAAAAATAATTAAATCTAGATACAACTAACTTATACTAACTATAGAAATACTTAAAACTACTTCCATCTACTTAAAAACTAGAACAACCACAGCATTTTTTTTGTATATTTTGTATACGCATGCAGACACACAGACATGCAACCCACACAGCCATGCACATACGTACATACATATTCGTATGTACATACATACACAGGCACGCAGCTGCATGCACAAATGCCGCCGCAAACATGCATATTTTTTAATTTTTTTTTGTGCCACCCCGACTGTTCCTTATACCTAATTTACCTAAATCTAAGTCGGCCAAGACATACCATCCTAATCGACTTTATGTATCATAATGCTGTTCAGAGAGCCACCAGAACTGGTTCTCTTGTTTCGCCCTATCCCTTCGGTCCCGATCGGACACAGTCCTACTGAACCGAAGGCTCTCTTCTCCACCTTGAGCGATGACGTCTCGACCATACAGGAATCGCCTATCTACAGTTCTCCGGCTGACGTGGTAGATGAGCGGAACCGCCATTCCATCCTGTATCAACCTCGACTGTCTAAAAAAAAAAAATGCCTCGGGAGGGATGTAGCCACTTTGTTTTTGATGGACAACTTCAGTGTCCTAATCTCCAGATCTCGTGTATCAGTAAACCGCCTGTACAAGCGTTTTAGTCTTGTCAGTAGTCCACTTTTTTGTCTGTGAAGTGCGTCAATTGTCGCGTTACGGTACATGTCAGTTGTGTTACGTTCTTTGTGTATCGGTATTGTTCTGTTCCTTGTTCGTAGAATCGTTTCGTCAATTTGTTCTAAGTATCTGTCGATTTCAGTATTTGTTAGTTTCCTGGCATATGGTGGGGATATACCATTTGAACGTAATTCACTCAATAAGGCATTGGAGAAGCGTGGCCAGCGCACCTTACTGTAATTGTAATTATGCACAGGCACATACTCATCCAACTCCATAAGCTCGTTCGGAAGTTGTATAACGGTGGCGAATCCGCAGGGGTCACTGTCGTACTCGAACGTTCCTAAATAATTTCTTGGTAGTTAAGTGTCAGTAATTGTTAGTCTTGCGTCTTTCAGCAATAGATCCATATAGGCACCGCTTCTTGGAAATGATGGCCTCTCTGTGGCTAGAAGATCGAGGTGATACTCAAGGTTGTATCGACCCATCCAATTATACAAATGGTTACCTTGAGGGTTTTGTATTTGATTTCCCCAATCTATGTGTTTGGCATTTAAATCACCGGCTAATATGTAAAAGTTTTCTTCCGAGCTCAATCTTAAGCATTCAAAAAGGTTTTCAAGCTCTGTTATAAACTGTGTGGGCTGAGGTGTTTCCGGTGCATAGACAGCGATCACATACATTCGCTTCCCCTGTTGGAGATGAATACATATGATACATGCCTCTAACGTCCGAAATTTTCGCACATCACTATTATATATTACCTTATGACTAATGCCTTTACGTATAAAGATTGCGACGCCTCCTCCTTGAGTGGAGTTGGGTCGGTCTCTTCTTACGATATTGTAATTGTTGTTAGTCAATATAAGTTTCTGGGTCAAGCTTAGTTTCGCTAGCCATAAACACATCTGGACTTATGTCTTTGAGCAATTGGAATAAATTCGCTCTACGTTCGGTCCTAATCAGTGAATTTACATTCACAGCTGGGATCTTAAAGGGCCTCTCTGGCAGCGCGCCCTTAACCTCTAAGTTGAGTTAAGCTCGGCAAAACAGAGTAGAGATAATCCACCCTAGTCGCCTGCTCCCAGATCTGGTTTTGGAGGCCAGTCAACTGGCCCTGGATGGCCAGCAGAATGCCCATAATATCCGCCTGTGCCGCTGGCGCCTTAGACACGGGGGCCTGTTGGGCGACCTTTGCTGTAGGCTGTACCGTGCTTCCCCTTCCTGACGCCATTTGGGCTTAAGAAATTTGGGGGTTGCCGGGCGTTGTTGTAGGAGGGTGCGCTGTTGGACACTTTTCTACCACTGTTTGCTTTGCTGCTTTATTGTTCTTTAAAAGCTGAAACGTCGGGCATCCCCTATAATTAACGGGGTGTCCGTCTCCTCGGCAGAGTACACATTTAACCTGGGTCCTATCTTCCACCCGTTTCCTTCCTAACTTGCATTCATCTGCATTGTGGTTTTCTCCACACTTAACGCAGCGTGACTGCATTTCGCAGTTTGCTGCGCCGTGGCCGAACCTTTGGCAGTGCATGCATTGAAGCATGTCGCCGCGCCTTTTTAATTTGTCCCAAGTTACAACCTGGTAGTTGAGGACGAAGATACTCCTCAAACGATCATGTTTGCTGCTGGGTGAGAGTTGAACAAGGAAGAAGGGAATACTCCGCTTCTCCCGCCTAGCTCTAACTGTAGCGAACGGCTTGACAACGATAAAGTCGAGATCGTCAATCGCTTTTTGGCGGAGTTCACTTAAGAGCAGCTGTGGTTCCGTGCAGGAATCTATGCCCTTCAAAAGGACCGTTTGAAAATTTTCGGTCTTACGGGTGAAACTATAGAATTCAGTAGTGGATTCTTTTAGCAACGCTTTAATTTTTTTGTGCTGTTCCAGTGTGAAGCAATGGATATCATGTCTCATTATTTAGTCTTTTAATAGTAAAATTTTGACCTATGGTCAACTTACATAGATTTATGGCACCTTTTCTTTTTTCGTAATCGGCGGCTGTGGCTGCTGCTGCTGAGACTGACTTTTCTGCTGCTGTTGATTCTGCTGCTTTTGATTCTGCTGCTGCTGTTTTTGTTGCGGTTGTTTCTGGGATTGTGTCTGCTGCTGTTGCTGTTGTTTTTGCCGTTGTGCTTTTGGCTGTTGCTGTGGCTGTTGTTTTTGTAATTGTTCTTTTTGCTGTTGTTGTTGGTGTTGTTCCTCGACTTCTTGCAGTTCTTTCGCTCGGCGCGCTTCTAGCTTGGCCTTCACGGCGAGAACTATAAGATCTTGTTGGCTTTTCAAACTTTGGATTTGTGCCTCCATTGCTTCAATTTGAGCGACCATTCTCTGTTCCTCGTTGTCGTCCTCCTCAGATGACGCCTCTGATGTGGAGAGGTTCACGAAGGCAGTACTATCGCCCGTCGTGAAGTGCCCTTCTCCTTCCTCAGACATATATTTAATACCCTCTTCGGGTGAAGTGTCTAACTGGGTTTGTCTTACTGTCTCGTCCGACGTCTTAACCCCAGCTGGTAGCTTTGCTGAGGTAGCCGTGGATCTGCTCTTTACCAAATTTGGTGCGTACTTGATCCTCTTTCTGCGCTTCTGATTAGCATCGGATGATGTTGCCGTTGTTGGTATTGCTGTTGATGTTGTTGCTGCAGAATCTCTGCTTGAAAGTGGTACATCTTTCGATGTTCCCTCAGCTGATGCCATCGCTGGCCTCATTGGCCTTAGCACACCTTTCGATGCCCCGGTGCTTAAACTCCTCCTCCTTTGCTCGTTTTCCCAACCAATAAAGTTTTCCACTTCACGGTTGTGAAAAAAACCTTGAACTGGCGACCCTCGGATTCCCGGTCGGCCACTCTATCTTTGTGCTACTGCACCACTTGAGAAATGTTGATTTAATGTTACACTTAAACTCACACCCGAAATTTAATTTACAAAAAACTGGGAAGCCGAAAACGTGTTAACACCTCCACAGTACGAGATGGACTGATCAAACATCCCTAAATCACTTCACTTACACGCAATAGAAAATTAATCCATCATAATAACCAATTCATCAAATAACAATAAAAATTATTCATTTTAAATAGTTTTTGTTAAATAACAATAATATAAAAGCTATAGAAATAATAATTTCAAATACGAAATAAATAACTCAATAAAAATTCAGTTTAGTTAATTGCCATTCAAATGCAAGCAGTCTATATCAAAAAAAGGTAAACAAATAATTGTTGAATTTCTCATTTTAAGTGTACTATCTTATATCTAATTATCTTTTACTTTAAATTTTATATAATTTCAATAAAGTTAACACAAAAGAATTTAAAAAGAAGTACGACTTACCGGCTCCTCAAAGTTGATTTGCACAGCACCTTTGATGTCCGATGTGATGCGGATCTGTATATATATGTAAAGTGTTTTGTGTATGAACTTATAGAAATTTGTCAGGTTGAACGCTCGACATTTATATGGTTTTGTGTAAAGCGATATTACGATTATAATGATAATGGCTATGATGAAAATTTTATTAAAATGATGATGATGATTGTATAGATGGTGTTTGAATAAACAGGATGAATGTAATATACGTACATATGTACATATATATGTATATATATAAATTTCGTTTTGGTTTTCCTTTTTGTTTCTTTTTGGTTGGTTTAATCGGGTTAACAAATAGTATGTAGGGAGCAGTGATGTTGGCGAGGCTCGTAGAAGGTATCGCCTAAACACGTGCGAGCCCACGATTGAGTTTATTTATTATATATATGAAATAAATTTGATTAATGATTAAAAATTAAAATTTATTTTAAATAACTAATGGTTTTTAAAGATGATATACCGCAAATGACCTCCACGGTCATCCACGCATATGCGGCACCTGATCAGAAAATTGTTCATTGCATCCTGAAGGGTTGAAATTGGGATCGCCTCAATTATTGTCTTAATGGACTTCTTCAATTCAGTCATATTCCTGGGTTTCGTTTTGTACATAAAAAAAAGTGGTGCATTCTGGTCAGGTGACCTTTGGGGCCAGCGGAAAGTGCAGTTTCTGGATATAAATTTGTTTGGGAATCTTCGTTGGAGCTCCGCCATAACTTTTGTGAAATGACGGACTGCAAAGAATGGTATCGCTGCACTATCCAAATTCTTTTTTTCAGTAGACCAAGCATTCATTTTGATAAATCTAAATAGTAGCCTATAAAAAAAAATAAGTTAAGTTGAAAAAAGTTATTACGTTTTATTTTTGTAGCCCGATTTCGTGCGCCACCCTGTATTAAATTATTTTTCACCAATAGAAAAATTTGTGTCAGAATAAACAATTATTTCTCTGATTATTACTCTCTTCAAAATGGTATTCCTCAAGGTTCTCCGTTGTCAGTGGTGCTATTTTTAATTGCTTTTGATAAAGTCATTATTTCAAAATACTCGCAATTGCACCATTGTATCTATTTTGAATGGTCTGACACTTCCGAGGCTAAATTATCTTTTGACAAATGTAAAACTTTACATGTATGCCGCAAAACATCTTGTACAAAATTTACTTTTAGCTTTAATAATGTAAACATAGAAAATGTAAATAAATTAAGTATCTTTGGTATTAATTTTAGTGATAGATATAACTTTAAAAAACATTGTAGTGAACTAAAAAAAGCCTAGCTGCTAGAGCTAAGGTTATTAACTCCCCAAAGACAACAATCAACATTATCAAAGCACTATATCATCAATACGTACGTAAGGGCTTAAACGCTTTTCCAACCAGTCCAATTGAAACATAATGGCGGAAGCCGAACTGCCTTTAATCGAGGAAGGCGTCCTAGAAAGCAAAGCTAAACTCTACACAAAACTCTCATTTGTACAAGGTTTATGTATAAACGACGACCTAAAATCAATACTACAAGCAAAACATCCAAAGCGTATTCCATCAGCCTTAGCAAATGCAATAGCCATTGCAAACTTAATGGCGCTTCCCCTGATAAAGAATGGCAAATAATTCCCGATATTCCCACCTTGGAACATACAAAAATCGTCTTTCATTATGGATATGGCTGACTACATAAAGAGCAATACATCCAGCTGCATGTACCGGCATTATTTAAAGACGTTACAACTTATTTAAGGTCCAACGATTGGAAATTTGTATTAACAGACGGCTCTAAAACTGAGCATAGCACTTCATTTGCATCAACTCACGAAGATGGTTCATTGCTTTCAGTACGTTTATTCGAAAATATAGCTTCAATTTTCACCTTTTGAACAAACTCAGACAACAACAATTAGAGGACTGGCAAAACAACTATCAGCACACATACAAATTGATAAATAAGTAAGTATACTTTTATTCGATAGATTTGTGCTTAAAAATAATAAATATAACAATTTTAAAGTGAGGAAACTTTTATTTCTATTTTTAATAAATTTTTTTCATTTTTCATATAAAACGTATGCAAGTGATGACTACCGACAACATTTTTTTTGTGTTGGCAGTTTACGAATCCACAGATGACTATATGCAACTTCGGTATGGTAAGCGTTGTGGTATGTGCATTTTTCTTGAGATCATATAAATTGATTTCAAAATATGTACTATTGTTGTTTTGTTTCATGTCAAATCCCAAAACACCTTTGCATGCACCCAACCTTGACCCCACCCCAAATCCTATAATTGGTCCAGGCAGGAGGCTTACAGGGGGCAACATGCCCCCCTTACCCGCCGAGCTTTTTGTACGCCGTGAACTTAATTACAGAAAAACTTCACACAAGTAGGTTTTTTTTCTATACATACGTTTTGTTTATGTTTTTTTTAATTCGCAATTGGTTTTTACTGAAAGTAAATAGGTAGGTACATTATGTATTTTAAAAGTGATGCATAACTACTTTTCGAAAAATATGATATTTCATTTAGTTAAATGTTTTCACTTAAGTTTTCAGCTTTTCGTTGCGGCGATTTTTTTTTTATATTGTATATTATATCGATTTATATTGCTTTACCTAAACAAACAAATACCGAATTATTACTTCCTTTCTACTTTTTTTTTCTCCTTTCTCCTTTTTTTTTTCTTAGTATGCCTGTTTGTGCTTTATGCAATAAAGTTGAACCCATCGATTATTTTTCGTGCGGTGTCTGTAACTCTTCATTGCATTTTACTTGCGCAAAAATCAAGAAAACCGACTTTAATTTAATCAAATCAAAAAAAAACTTCTTTATTAAATGTGATAAATGTCTCCCTAAAGTGCTAAATGACTATATAGCTAATATTGATAATTTAGTACACAGTGTTCTCACTAATTTAAACTGCCTAAAAAATGATTTTCCCTTTTTGTGCAATAACTTGTGCAATAACAACCTGCATAGTGAAGTGGGTGTGTCAACAAGGAGTATGACTAAAGAAAAGGTTATTGACCTTTCAGTGGACAACAGCCAAAATAATAAGTGTCCCCCTCCTCCCACTTCGCATAAAAGGAAACTATCTCTCACATCAATACCTAAATCACCTGCTCTGACTCAAAACTGTCATCCACTGTCCACTAGTATGAACAAGAACAAGAGTGTAAATGGGAATAATTTTAACAAACCGGTTTTTTCTATTGCTGCCGCTCACGTCTCATCTCCTGCACTTATTAATAAACATAAACAAAGTGACAATAGGAAGAAAGGCGAAAGAGAAAACCAAAATATTGAGTTGGTTGTTGGTGCTAATAAAGTTGCCGATATGGGTTTTGTTGCCGCTACGACTACCACTGCTGTTTGTGATGCACCCCGTGTTGCTGCTGCTGCTGCTGTTGTTGTTGGTAATGATGTCGCTGTCGATGGTCTCGTTGACAATGCTGCTTCTGGTTCTGTTGGTGCTGATACTATTGTTGGAAATTCTATTGAATATAATTCCCCTCATCCCCGACCGCTGGATACATTAAGCAATACAAACATAAACAAAAATGATGAGATCATCGCCGTCGCTGCTGATATTAATCCAGTTTGCCCTGCCGGTGAAGGTGAATTTCGCAACAACTTCTACAAGTCTAAACAAAATTCTCATGTTTTGATAGGAGCGGATGTAAATTCGTCATTGAATGTTGTTTATGCTTCGAAATGGATACACATCTCCAAATTTCACCGTAACACTGAAACTGAAGATATAATTCACCATATTGTATCCAAGACTGGAATTCCTGCAAACTTATTAAAATGCTTCAAACTTCTTAAAAAAGGTTTACCTTTGAGCGAAATAAATTATGTCAACTTTAAATTATGTGTACCTGCTGGGAACGTTGACTGTCTATTGAATGACTCTTCAATTTGGCCGTATGGAGTTCAAGTTAAACCTTTCTTTAATAATTCAAAAAACGAGAAAAATGCCTCGATCCTGCCGGAAGCTGTATAACGTCCAACGTTTTTCTTCCCAACGATTCTACACCCATAAAACATCTTCATGAAACATCATCACCATATTTATATAATTTATCTGTATACTATCAAAATGTAGGTGGTATAAGAACCAAGCTTAATAAGGTATGCCTAGCTCTTTCTGCCGAATTGTTCGATATCATCATATTAACTGAAATGTGTAATTCAAATTATACTATTTTTAGAAAGGATAGGTGTTCACAAACAACAGGTTTAGAGCGAGGAGGAGGAGTCCTTATAGCTGTCCGGTCAAGCTTGTCCTGCAAGCCTATCGAACTCTTATCTGACTCCTTACCTAATAGCTCCGATTTTGATGTTGATCAACTTATTATAAAACTTTCCTTAACTAATGAGATCGAACTTTTCGTAATATGTAGTTATATTCCACCTAGGAGCTCTATACATTTATATGATATACATCTTAATAATTGCTTAAGTATTCTTGAAAACCTTTCTGGTTCGCAGCATTTTTTATATGCTGGTGACTTTAATCTTGGAGCAATACAATGGATTTTTGATCCAGATGAAAAAAATTGGATCTCATATTTGTTGACAAACATCTAAATGTATCAGCTGATAAGATCCTGCTACCAATTATTCAGAACTCTATTCACCACTATGCACTAGAGATTAATCTTAGTCTTTACAGTTTTATAAAAAAAAAATCGGAAAGATAATACAAAATTTGTTCATTGTTATAAATATGCCGACTTTGGTGCAATCAACGCGTATCTAGGCTCATTTTCTTGGGGTGATATGATGAATCAGCCTAACCTTAATGCTGCTTATAACTTAGTTAAACGTGTTATTAATCGCACAGTTGTAAGATTTGTTCCAAAAAGGAAAGTTTTTTGTAATTCAAATCCAATTTGGTTCAATAAAAGGCTATCTCTGCTTAAAAATCAAAAAAACAAAGCATATAAAAGATATAAAAGTAAGAAAAATGATCCTGTTCTGCGTAATTTGTATCTCTCCTTCCAACGTGATTTCAACAGTCTAAATCTTACTCTTAATAGAGAATATATATCTTCAGCTGAGGCTAAAATTAAGGATGATAGTAGTCAATTTTGGAAATTTATAAACTCTAAACGAAAAACTACAGGGTTTCCGTGCTGTATGAGTTATTTGGGTTCTTCGACAAGTAACATTTCTGAAATTTGTGATTTGCTTGCGAGATACTTCAAATCGGTTTATGCTTTTGACATTCCGTCTCAATATCTGCCAACTGTTCCTCAAAGATTTAGTCTTGGCTTCCTTCATGTTAGCAAAGCGGAAGTTTTAAATGCTTTGAAGGGAATTGATGACTCCAAGTCTCCTGGACCTGATGGATTATCACCATGTCTACTAAAAAATGCAGCTGCTTCTCTAGCAGAACCATTATCAATATTATTTAATATTTCTCTTCAAAGTGGATTATTTCTGAATGAATGGAAAGTATCATTTCTATCTCCTATCTATAAAGCGGGTTCCAAACAAGATATTTCAAATTTAGACCAATTTGTAAGATCTCAACTATACCCAAGCTTTTCGAAAAAATAATTTCCGACAAGATATTCTTCGTTGTGCGTGAGCATATATCAATTTTCCAACACGGATTTATAAAAGAAAGGTCTACTATAACAAATCTTACAATTTTTGTCAATTATGTTCTATCAAACTGAGAAAAACTCCCAAATTGATACTCTCTTTACGGACTTTGCTAAAGCCTTTGATAGAGTAAGCCACAAGCTTCTTCTTCATAAACTTGGATGTCTAGGATTTCACTCGAACCTACTTAAGTGGATAGAATCTTATTTAACAGATCGAGTGCAGATTGTAAAAATTGAGAGTTCTTTTTCAGACTATATTCATGTTCCTTCAGGAGTTCCGCAAGGAAGCCACATCGGCCCTCTGTTATTCCTTTTATTTATTAATGATATTTCTGAGATTTTTACAAATTCTCAGTGCCTTTTATACGCTGATGACTTAAAGCTTTATAGAAAAATAGATACTTGTCAAGACTGTATCCTTCTTCAAGACGATTTTTCTAGACTCTCCGAATGGTGTGTATTAAATTCTCTGCATTTGAACGTATCCAAGTGCCAAGTTCTTTCCTGCTCCAGGAAAAAAGATATCATTCATTTTAGCTACGGTTTGCAAGATGAAACTCTGCATCGAGTCATTCAAAAAAAAGATCTAGGTGTTATCCTGGATGATAAATTAACATTTAAATCACACATTGATTTTTCAGTAAGTAAATCGAACTCTATGCTAGGGTTCATAAAAAGAAATGCCCGTGAATTTTCAGACATTTTTACGTTACGCAGTCTTTTTTTCTCAATGGTAAGGTCGATCTTAGAGTATTGTTCTGTGGTTTGGAACCCATATTATTTAACGGCAGTAGTTAGAATCGAGAAAGTGCAAAAAAGGTTTACAAGGTATGCTATCTCCAAACTTAATTGGAATTTGGAAACGCCCAGTTACAGTAGTCGATGTTTATTAATCGGGATTAATACTCTCGAGCTTCGCAGGAAGTTCTTTTCAATTATGTTTGTTCGGGACATTCTCACATCTCGAATCGAATGCACATTTCTGTTAGAAAAAATTGGTTTTCATATTCCCCCAAGAGATACTCGTTCCACTGTTTTATTTTACGTACAATTAAATCGGACAAATTATGGTTATAATGAACCAATATCTCGTAGCATCAAGGCGGCAAACTCAATTTGTCAAAATGTAGATTTTTTTTGAAAATTGTTCAAGAGAGACTTTTAAACATAAAATTTTATCTCTATTATTGAATAATATATAATATGTGTCTGTAAATTTCAATATTTAAATAACTTTTCATTATCGCTATTTGTTAATTTAAATTTCATATGCATTTATTTAAATCTTGTTTTTCGCATTTATTTAAAAAATTGTTATTTTTTGTCTGTAAGCGTTTTCTGATTGACTAATAAACTAAACTAAACTAAATATTGTAAACTTTAAAAATATGTTAAAAATAGAAAAACTTATATTTTCATATTAATACCGTTTTAATTATTATCTTTAATAATAAATCTACCAAATATAAGTATCTGTGTGTTGAAATACGTTCTAATTTAAAGACAAATTGAACAAATGTGTTGTACTAAAAAGGCCAAAATTGAAAATTAAAACATTTTTAATTCATTTTTAACAGTGTTTCCTCACGGTAATATTTTAAAGCTGTTCTATAGAGACCCCTAGCTCACTGTAAAAAAAAATAAAAGTTCTACGCGTGCTCCCTTAATGGAAAGTCGCCTCGCACAATTTTCTGACAATTTTTAAACGTCAACACATTTGTTTTTTTTTTTATATTTTTTTTTGTTTAAAATTCACATTTTTTCCTCTTCAAGCTAATAATTTTCAAGTTTTAGTGGTTCTAAATTAATTTATTTGTTCAACGAATCTTTTCTTACAACAACCACGAGATGTGTTTTCTTTATTTATAACAAACGTCACGTTGACAATTGTATTTTTTTTCCCACAAATTGCTGCCTACAAAAATTTATTGGGCAGAAATTGTCAGGAAGGGGAAATATTTTACTCTTTCAAGAGCGCTCTCTTCTGCCCAAAACTAACAAATTTGTAAGTCTGCAACAGGATTTGGCAGAAATTGGTAGAGTGTGGATCACACCCATTTTTGGATTAAACGTACAAGTGTAGTTTTTCAATTATAAAATACGTGAAAACATTTAACTAAATGAAATCGAAAAGTAGCTATGCATCATTTTAATATACATATATGTATGTACCAATTCTTATTTACTCTCAGTAAAAACCAATTGGGAATTAAAAAAAACACAGACTAACCATCGAACCGCAAGCATCGGTCGTAGTATCTTCTGATTTAAATTTTGTTTTGCTTTGTGCAAACCTGTATCTTCCGTTATAACATTTTTTCTTTTCATTCTATTTGCGAATGTTTTTTCTTTTTTTTTCTTTGTAAAAAAGAATACACGTGTGAGTGCTATCTAACGTGCTAAAAATGGCATTCGGGCAGTTTGGATCCCGTTTCAGGCAATTGCCGCTTGATGTCGAGCCATCATTTTCGCAACCCAACAAAAAACATAGAACCAACCTTACTCCCTTGTGTAATTTCCCTGACCTTCCACTTACAATAAATACAAAAAACCCAAAGTTCATAGTGATCTCTCCCATATCCATTGAAAAGCCCATATAGTCACTCAGTCCCTTCTTAGTAAAAAACGCTCCCGTATTTGCCAGCTTCTCGGCCACACAACTAAACGTTGTATGGGTGAAGCTAAATGCGTTGCCTGCAGTCTGCCCCCACATACTCCCCAGCCATACAAAATAACTATGTGTGCAAATTGCTCACAAGCACACTCTTCCTCTTCTAAAACTTGCCCTGCCTACAAAGAAGCCCAAGAAATTCTTACAATAAAAACCCACAAGAAATGCACAATGACTGAAGTTAAGAAAACTCATAGGGAACCAAATAATGTCCCCGTTCAATTTTCATTGTCTTCAGTATCGTTTGCTGAAAGGACAAAGCAAATTTCAAATACGAAAACCTCAACTGTACAAATGCTGAGTAAAGATAATGACCAAAGCTCTTCTAATATTAATCTAAATAACAACAGATAATTTCATTTCAAACACAGAAAGCAAAAAACCCCAACTCTTCATTTAATTTTTCAAAAATGCACAAACCATTTTAAACAATTCTCCTTCCACTCAAACAAGCACTCCGACCGTTTCAAGTAATTCCACTACAACACAACTAAATTCATCAGAAACAACTCAGAGCTATTTTACTAACAAGAAAAGGCACTCTCCTCTATCCCAAGTAACCCAAGATTTAATTGACACAAATAGATACTTTTTACCAAATTCAGATCCCCATGATGTCGACATGCAATAAAAAAACTAACGTGGAACTACTACCTGACTCCGCTGATCGGGAGTTAAGTCGGCCCAGCTCTTTTGTGAGCGAGAACACTCTAATCACGACATCCCAAATAATTCACAAAATAATTCAAAATCCA
Source organism: Philhelius pedissequus (assembly GCA_910595825.1). Classification (NCBI taxonomy): domain Eukaryota; kingdom Metazoa; phylum Arthropoda; class Insecta; order Diptera; family Syrphidae; genus Philhelius; species Philhelius pedissequus. The sequence continues at coordinate 229,420,184 of OU343160.1, read as the reverse complement.
CCTACGTAACAAAAGAAAAAACTACAATCCTGCAATGGAATATGAAAGGTTTTATTAATAACTACAATGAATTGAGTATTCTTATTAAAGAATATCCTAAGTATTATATCTCTTCAAGAAACACACTGTGCAACTCATTTCAAGCTGATACTTTCACAATTTAGCCCATAACATAACAGCAAAGCAAGGAATACCAATTTTAGTAAAAAAGATATACCCCACAAACAAAAAATACTTAATTCGCACATTCTTACCCTAGCAGTTGAAATCCCACTTGCTGTAATATCGATATATGTATATACACCCTAATCGTTTTCCATAAACGACCTTGTTAACATAATTGATCAAATAAATACTCCAGTTATCATATCTGGTGATGTTAACTCCTGGAGTGTTCTGTGGAGCTACTCCAAAGTTTAAAACTGATTTAGCAAACTGGTCTCCTTCCAATATCATATTACACAAAATTTATCTTGCTCAAACACCTCCTCAAATATTAATAAAGAGGCAGCTCGCTATTCGATTTGCAGCCAACTAATCGATACCTCAAAGTTCGCCTAAAACTCCAAATCATACTGTGTCTTGGTGGAACTCAGAACTCAACTCCTTGCGGAAAGTAAAAAACATAGAATGGAAACTATTCAAAAAATATGACTTACAACTAATTTACTGTCCCTTTACGGGCGCTCTAAACTAAACTATATCTTTTAATACTAATGTCTTTCGACCTAAAACCTATTTTAATTAATTCTAATTACTTTATTTTTATGACCAAGAAAACTTTTTTAACAATTTTTTGCTTTTTTTAAATTTTTACTTATAGACTACCTAAAGCTAAACTAAAAATAATTAAATCCAGATACAACTAACTTATACTAACTAGAAATACTTAAAACTACTTACATCTACTTTGTATACGCATGCAGACACACAGAGACATGAAACCCACACAGCCATGTACATACGTACATACATATTCGTATGTACATACAAACACAGGCACGCAGCTGCATGCACTAATGCCCCGCAAACATACATATTTTTTTATTTTATTGTGTGCCACCCCGACTGTTCCTTATACCTAATTTACCTAAATCTAAGTCGGCCAAGACATACCATCCTAATCGACTTTAGGTATCATAATGCTGTTCAGAGAGCCACCAGAACCGGTTCTCCTGTTTCGCCCTATCCCTTCGGTCCCGATCGGACACATTCCTACTGAACCGGAGGTGCTCTTCTCCACCTTGAGCGATGACGTCTCGACCATACAGGAGTCGCCTATCTACAGTTTTCCGGCTGACGTGGTAGATGAGCGGAACCGCCATTCCATCCTGTATCAGCCTCGACTGTCTAAAAAAAAAAATGCCTCGGGAGGGAGGGATGTAGCCACTAACCGCGCACTCTCAAAATGTTCATTATTGGGGTAGTAAGTCCCAAAAATTAAGCTGTTGGTTGAGATCATCGCTCTTGCAGTGTGACCCCGAATCAGCTTAAACAAAAAATTATCTATTCTGTTTATGTTGGCTCCGTTGTATAGAACCTGGTTGGAATAATATCTTGTGTTCTGTGTAATCCAAGGCAACGTCTAAGACATTGCCTCTCAAACACCCGAATCTTTTCCATTTGAGATGGCCAACGTTGAACCACACCGGGCATCCGTAGGCAATCATCGGCCTGATGAGGGCCATGTAACAAATCACCTTCACCGAACTATCAAGACGGCTGCTATAAAACAGTCGTTTTGTCAAGGCAAAGGCTCCCCTAGCCCTGGCCAAGGCAGCACCTATATGTCTGTCGAAATACAGGTACTGATCCAACCGGATGCCAAGGTACTTTACTCCACTTTTACTCGCCAGTGGATGTCCATGTGGCCCTACGATCACCAGCTTGCGCCAGTTCTTTCTCGTATCCCTTGAGGCGTTAGACAACGGATTCCTAAACAAAATAGTTTCTGATTTCTGGAAGTTGATTTTCAACTTCCAGTCATCAAAATATCGCTGAATCTTGTCGAAGTCACTCTGCAAGAGATTTTTGATGACCTCAACTGTATGGGCTGTTCTGTACGCAATTGCATGAGTTAGACTATCCATCAGATCGCTGGTGTAAATGCTGAATAGAATCGGCGAGTTAACCGCTCCCTGCTGAAGACCATTATTAATATTAAAAATTGCGGTAGAAGTTACATTGCCACTCTTGACAACAAACTTTCTAACATTTGTCATGTCATAAAGCATAACCATACGGTGGCGAAGGCCTTCTCCAAATCAACCAGACAGGCACCCGTACACTGCTTTTTAGTTTTGTTCCATTGGATATCAGAAACTAGTTTAGACGCGGCATGAATGGTGTCATGTCCCGCCTTAAAACCGAACAGATTATCCGGGATGATATTTTTCCTCCGCCCACTTGAACAGGGTTGTATTAATAACCTTTTCAAATACTTTGCTGATACTTGAAGAAGACTTATCGACCGGAGATTCGCCGGATTGGAGTTGTCCTTTCCCTTTTTTGGGAGAGGGTGCACCACAGCTGCCTTCCATCGCACTGGATAATATGCATTATTCAGCGCGTTGTTAAGCAGTGTGGTATAAATGTCAACTGCTTCTTGAGGCAAATGTCGTAGTACAGCGTTGGATATACCATCGACTCCTGCTAACTTCTTTTACTTTAATGAATCGAAGATGAGCCGGAGCTCATTCTTCGAAATTAACAGGGGACTGGGCCCATTTCGGTCGGCGATTATGGCGTTTGCCAAATCTTGATCATTAAACCCAGTAAAACCAACTTTCTCAGATCGCCATTCGGTTATATCGTCCCGGAGCCTTAAGTGATGAAGCAGGGCTCTGTTCTCCAGGTCATGAATGCTAGCATTCACCTTATACACCTCCTGGGAAGCAGCCCCCACAGCCTCCACTCTCTCCTGCGGTTCCTTGTTTATATAGAGGTCATCGTCCAATACGGCATCCTCTGGGTCTATGCCTGCTGTCAGAAGTACGTCTCTGTTCTCTCTCGTCCTCTGGAGCTTAAGACACGGAAGATCGTTTTGATCCTTTCTTCTAAAAATCTTATTAATTTTTGGGAACATACTTGGGTCGCTAGAGTTAACGGCACGAATTTTATTGTCCCAGAACAAATTAATAGCCAACCTATAATTTTCTTTGATCAATTGGTTGATGTTTTTGATGGACGACTTCAGTGTCCTGATCTCCATATCTCGTGTATCAGTAAACCGCCTGTACAAGCGTTTTAGTCTTGTCAGTAGTCCACTTTTTTGTCTGTGAAGTGCGTCAATTGTCGCGTTCTGGTACATGTCAGTTGCGTTACGTTCTTTGTATATCGGTATTGTTCTGTTCATTGTTCGTTGAATCGTTTCGTCAATTTGTTCTAAGTATCTGTCGATTTCAGTATTTTTTAGGTTCCTGTCATATGGTGGGGATATACCATTTGAACGTAATTCACTCAATTAGGCATTGGAGAAGCGTGGCCAGCGCACCTTACTGTAATTGTAAGTATGCACAGGCACATACTCATCCAACTCCATAAGCTCGTTCGGAAGTTGTATAACGGTGGCAAATCCGCAGTGGTCACTGTCGTACTCGATCGTTCGTAAGCAATTTCTTGGTAGTTAAGTGTCAGTAATTGTTAGTCTTGCGTCTTTCAGCAATAGATCCATATAGGCACCTCTCTGTGGCTAGAAGATCGAGGCGATACTCAAGGTTGTATCGACCCATGCAATTATACAAATGGTTACCTCGAGGATTTTGTATTTGATTTTGTGTTTGGCGTTTAAGTTACCGGCTAATATGTAAAAGTTTTCTTCCGAGCTCAATCTTAAGCATTCAAAAAGCTTTTCGAGCTCTGTTATAAACTGTGTGGGCTGAGGTGTTTCCGGTGCATAGGCAGCGATCACATACATTCGCTTCCCCTGTTAGAGATGAATGCATATGATATAATTATAATATAATATATAATAAAATTTTCGCACATCACTATTATATATTACCTTATGACTAATGCCTTTACGTATAAAGATTGCGACGCCTCCTCCTTGAGTGGAGTTGGGGCGGTCTCTTATTACGATATTGTTATTGTTGTTAGTCAATTTAAGTTTCTGGTCAAGCTTAGTTTGGCTAGCCATAAACACATCTGGACTTATGTCTTTAAGCAATTGGAATAAATTCGCTCTACGTTCGGTCCTAATCAGTGAATTTACATTCACAGCTAGGATCTTAAAGGGCCTCTCTGGCAGCGCGCCCTTAACCTCTAAGTTGAGTTAAGCTCGGCAAAACAGAGTAGAGATAATCCACCCTAGTCGCCTGCTCCCAGATCTGGTTTTGGAGGCCAGTCAACTGGCCCTGGATGGCCAGCAGAATGCCCATAATATCCGCCTGTGCCGCTGGCGCCTTAGACACGGGGCCCTGTTGGGCGACCTTTGCTGTAGGCTGTACCGTGCTTCCCCTTCCTGACGCCATTTGGGCTTAAGAAATTTGGGGGTTGACGGGCGTTGTTGTAGGACGCTTTTCTACCACTGTTTGCGTTGCTGCTTTATTGTTCTTTAAAAGCTGAAACGTCGGGCATCCCCTATAATTAGCGGGGTGTCCGTCTCCTCGGCAGAGTACACATTTAACCTGGGTCCTATCTTCCACCCGTTCCCTTCCTAACTTGCATTCATCTGCATTGTTGTTCTCTCCACACTTAACGCAGCGTGACTGCATTTCGCAGTTTGCTGCGGCGTGGACGAACCTTTGGCAGCGCATGCATTGAAGCATGTCGCCGCGCCTTTTTAATTTGTCCCAAGTTACAACCTGGTAGTTGAGGACGAAGATACTCCTCAAACGATCCTGTTTGCTGCTGGGTCAGAGTTGAACAAGGAAGAAGGGAATACTCCGCTTCTCCCGCCTAGCTCTAACTGTAGCGAACGGCTTGACCCCGATAAAGTCGAGATCGTCATTCGCTTTTTGGCGGAGTTCACTTAAGAACAGCTGTGGTTCCGTGCAGGAATCTATGCCCTTCAAAAGGACCGTTTGAAACTTTTCTGTCTTAGGGGTGAAACTATAGAATTCAGTAGTGGATTCTTTTAGCAACGCTTTAATTTTTTTGTGCTGTTCCAGTGTGAAGCAATGGATATCATGTTTATCATTATTTAGTCTTTTAATAGTAAAGTTTTGACCTATGGCCAACTTACACAGATTTATGGTATCCTGTAACTCCATTTTATAAGTATTTATGCGTGGCACTTTTTCTTTTTTCGTAATCGGCGGCTGTGGCTGCTGCTGTGGCTGCTGCTGCTGAGACTGACTTTTCTGCTGCTGTTGATTCTGCTGCTGCTGTTTTTGTTGCGGTTGTTTCTGGGATTGTGTCTGCTGCTGTTGCTGTTGTTTTTGCCGTTGTTCTTTTGGCTGTTGTTTTTGTAATTGTTCTTTTTGCTGTTGTTGGTATAAGTGAACTTCTTGCAGTTCTTTCGCTCGGCGCGCTTCTAGCTTGGCCTTCACGGCGAGAACTATAAGATCTTATTGGCTTTTCAAACTTTGGATTTGTGCCTCCATTGCTTCAATTTGAGCGACCATTCTCTGTTCCTCGTTGTCGTCCTCCTCAGATGACGCCTCTGATGTGGAGAGGTTCACGAAGGCAGTACTATCGCCCGTCGTGAAGTGCCCTTCTCCTTCCTCAGACATATATTTAATACCCTCTTCGGGTGAAGTGTCTAACTGGGTTTGTCTTACTGTCTCGTCTATATCCGACGTCTTCACCCTAGCTGGCTGAGGTAGCCGTGGATCTGCTCTTTACCAAATTTGGTGCGCATTTGATCCTCTTTCTGCGCTTCTGATTAGCATCGAATGATGTTGCCGTTGTTGTTATTGCTGTTGATGTTGTTGCTGCAGAATCACTGCTTGTAAGTGGAACATCTTTCGATGTTCCCTCAGCTGATGCCATCGCTGGCCTCATTGGCCTTAGCACACCTTTCGATGCCCCGGTGCTTAAACTCCTCCTCCTTTGCTCGTTTTCCCAACCAATAAAGTTTTCCACTTCACGGTTGTGAAAAAAACCTTGAACTGGCGACCCTCGGATTCCCGGTCGGCCACTCTATCTTTGTGCTACTGCACCACTTGAGAAATGTTGATTTAATGTTACACTTAAACTCACACCCGAAATTTAATTTACAAAAAACTGGGAAGCCGAAAACGTGTTAACACCTCCACAGTACGAGATGGACTGATCAAACATCCCTAAATCACTTCACTTACACGCAATAGAAAATTAATCCATCATAATAACCAATACATCAAATAACAATAAAAATTATTCATTTTAAATAGTTTTTGTTAAATAACAATAATATAAAAGCTATAGAAATAATAATTTCAAATACGAAATAAATAACTCAATAAAAATTCAGTTTAGTTAATTGCCATTCAAATGCAAGCAGTCTATATCAAAAAAAGGTAAACAAATAATTGTTGAATTTCTCATTTTAAGTGTACTATCTTATATCTAATTATCTTTTACTTTAAATTTTATATAATTTCAATAAAGTTAACACAAAAGAATTTAAAAAGAAGTACGACTTACCGGCTCCTCAAAGTTGATTTGCACAGCACCTTTGATGTCCGATGTGATGCGGATCTGTATATATATGTAAAGTGTTTTGTGTATGAACTTATAGAAATTTGTCAGGTTGAACGGTCGACATTTATATGGGTTTGTGTAAAGCGATATTACGATTATAATGATAATGGCTATGATGAAAATTTTATTATAGATGGTGTTTGAATAAAGATGATGAATGTAATATACGTACATATGTACATATATATAAATTTCGTTTTGGTTTTCCTTTTTGTTTCTTTTTGGTTGGTTTAATCGGGTTAACAAATAGTATGTAGGGAGCAGTGATGTTGGCGAGGCTCGTAGAAGGTATCGCCTGAACACGTGGGAGCCCACGATGGAGTTTATTTATTACGAGTATAAGTATATATGAAATATATATTGTAAATGTGTATTACGCACTACACAGCCTGGTAATTTAAAAAAAAAACTTTATCTTAGAAATTAAATGTATATCAATTTAGGAAATATCACTTTTTTGTTTTTTATTTTGTTTTTACCTGGTAATTTGGCTTGTCGATTGAATAAATAATGAATAATAGTTTCGCTTTTATTATAGTTTTCTTTTAGTTTTAAAAAAAATAATCTTGGGAAATTGTCTTTTTGCTATTTATTTTCGGTAGGTTCGCAAGAAAACAAGTGCAGTGGGTGTTTTGATGTTCGAACTTTCGAAAATCGCAAATATTAAAAATTTTGGTAAGGGTGAGTAACCATTTTCATTCTATGTTTTTTACGGAGTAAGTATTTGTTTTTTCTTCCTTTTTGTTTTTTGTTTGTTCTGAGGTGGTCCATACAGACTGTACAATAATATCTTGGAAACAGGTATTATTCCACAGAGCTGAAAACTTTCAACTATACTGCCCTTACCTAAAACAAAAAATGTGACTCGAAAGCATTAGAAAAAATTGTTGCGAAGATACTACTCTTGTATCTGGAATCTAAAAACCTCTAATCAAGCAGCTTTCAAAGCTAACAAAGTCAGTGATGATGCCCTCTTACACCTAGATTATTATTTAACAAACGCTCTATCGGCTAGAAACCATGTCACTATTTTGTCACTAGATTTGGCAAAGCATTTGATAGAATTGGTATTGATCAAGTCTTAGACAAAATTAAAGCTTGGGGTATTGGCCCAAAAATATTTAATTATACAGGGTGGCGCACGAACTTTTATATTAATCGATGTATTTCATTAATTTAGTTTTTATTGGATTAAAAATTAAATTTTATTTTGAATAACTAATGGTTTTTAAAGATGGATATACCGCAAATGACCTCCACGCTCATCCACGCATATGCGGCACCTGATCAGAAAATTGTTCATTGCACCCTGAAGGGTTGAAATTGGGATCACCTCAATTATTGTCTTAATGGACTGCTTCAATTCAGTCATATTCCTGGGTTTCGTTTTGTACATAAAAAAAAGTGGTGCATTCTGGTCAGGTGACCTTGGGGGCCAGCGGAAAGTGCAGTTTCTGGATATAAATTTGTTTGGGAATCTTCGTTGGAGCTCCGCCATAACTTTTGTGAAATGACGGACTGCAAAGAATGGTATCGCTGCACTATCCAAATCCTTTTTTCAGTAGCCCAAACATTCATTTTGATAAATCAAATTAGTAGCCTATAAAAAAAAATAAGCCGATTACTCACACTGAAAAAAGTTATTACGTTTTATTTTTGTAGCACGATTTCGTGCGCCACCCTGTATTAAATCATTTTTCACCAATAGAAAAATTTGTGTCAGAATAAACAATTGTTTCTCTGATTATTACTCTCTTCAAAATGGTATTCCTCAAGGTTCTCCGTTGTCAGTGGTGCTATTTTTATTTTCTTTTGATGAAGTCATTATATCAAAATACTCGCAATTGCATCATTGTATCTATGCAGATGACGTCTACATCATATGCAGGAATAACAGCCTAGTAGAACACCAAAACATTTTTGCGAAAGTCCTTGCGGATATTTGGACATGGTCTGACACTTCCGAGGCTAAATTATCTTTTGACAAATGTAAAACTTTACATGTATGCCGCAAAACATTTTGTACAAAATTTACTTTTAGCTTTAATAATGTAAACATAGAAAATGCAAATAAGTTAAGTATCTTTGGTATTATTTTTAGTGATAGAAATAACTTTAAAAAACATTGTAGTGAACTAAAAAAAAGCCTAGCTGCTAGAGCTAAGGTTATTAACTCCCCAAAGACAACAATCAACATTATCAAATCACCATATCATCAATACGTACGTAAGGGCTTAAACGCTTTTCCAACCAGTCCAATTGAAACATAATGGCGGAAGCCGAACTGCCTTTAATCGAGGAACGCGTCCTAGAAAGCAAAGCTAAACTCTACACAAAACTCTCATTTGTACAAGGCTTAGTTATAAACGACGACCTAAAATCAATACTGCAAGCAAAACATCCAAAGCGTATTCCATCAGCCTTAGCAAATGCAATAGCCATTGCAAACTTAATGGCGCTTCCTGTGATAAAGAATGGCAAATAATTCCCGATATTCCCACCTTGGAACATACAAAAATCGTCTTTCATTATGGATATGGCTGACTAGATAAAGAGCAATACATCCAGCTACATGTACCGGGCATTATTTAAAGACGTTACAACTTATTTAAGGTCCAATGATTGGAAATTTGTATTAACAGACGGCTCTAAAACTGAGCATAGCACTTCATTTGCATCAACTCACGAAGATGGTTCATTGCTTTCAGTACGTTTATTCGAAAATATAGCTTCAATTTTCACCTTTTGAACAAACTCAGACAACAACAATTAGAGGACTGGCAAAACAACTATCAGCACACATACAAATTGATAAATAAGTAAGTATACTTTTATTCGATAGATTTGTGCTTAAAAATAATAAATATAACAATTTTAAAGTGAGGAAACTTTTATTTCTATTTTTAATAAATTTTTTTCATTTTTCATATAAAACGTATGCAAGTGATGACTACCGACAACATTTTTTTTGTGTTGTCAGTTTACGAATCCACAGATGACTATATGCAACTTCGGTATGGTAAGCGTTGTGGTATGTGCATTTTTCTTGAGATCATATAAATTGATTTCAAAATATGTACTATTGTTGTTTTGTTTCATGTCAAATCCCAAAATAACTTTGCATGCACCCAACCTTGACCCCACCCCAAATCCTATAATTGGTCCAGGCAGGAGGCTTACAGGGGGCAACATGCCCCCCTTACCCGCCGAGCTTTTTGTACGCCGTGAACTTAATTACAGAAAAACTTCACACAAGTAGGTTTTTTTTCTATACATACGTTTTGTTTATGTTTTTTTTAATTCGCAATTGGTTTTTACTGAAACTAAATAGGTAGGTACATTATGTATTTTAAAAGTGAAGCATAACTACTTTTCGAAAAATATGATATTTCATTTAGTTAAATGTTTTCACTTAAGTTTTATTCTTGAAATAAACTACACTTGTACTTCTAATCCAAAAACTGTTTCCATTAAAATTTCCTCAAAAAAGTGCCTAGGTACAAAAATAACTGAACTCTACCAGAGGGAAATATTAACAAGAACTGTCAAATCAGTTTTTCGTTGCGGCGATTTTTTTTTATATTGTATATTAGCTGCGTTTTTTTGCAATCCCCGGGGGAATTGGTTGAAAAAAACGACCAAGGCGCTTAGTGAAAAAACTTGGCAGCATTGTTAATTTGCAAGATGACATTTTTAAAACAGCTGTAATACAAAAAAAAACATCACCGTTTGCCGTCATCCTTCTAAAAATCATCGGGTTGATTTTTGTGTAATTTCGATGTGTTTATTGAATTAAACTACTTTTCTGGTAAGATAACATAAAAAGAAGTAGGTTAATTTTTATTTATACAAGAAAATGTGTATCTAGGTGCGTTTTTTTGCAATCCCCGGGGGAATTGGTTGAAAAAAACGCCCAAGGCGCTTAGTGAAAAACTTGGCAGCACTATTTATTAATTTGCAAGATGACATTTGAAGAACAGCTGAAATGCAAGAAAAAAATAAACATTACTGTTTGCCTTATCCTCATTCTTCTAAAAATCATCGGGTTGATTTGTTTTGTGTAATTTCGATATATTTATTGAATTTAAACTACTTTTCTATTAAAATAACATACAAAGAACCAAGTTAATTATTATTTATACAAAAAAATGTGTATCAAGTAATTTGAAAATGAAATCAAGTGTTTTGGAAATTGTTTTTAGCCGATGTGATTTTCTTTTAATTTAATTTTCACAAATACAGTGGTACATAGAATTCAACTACTTGAAAACTACCCCATTCATCGGTCACTGGTGACATGATATTAGTGGACGAGTTGCTTATTCGGGCGGGACGCTCAGTTCCTATGTCATTAGGAATATAGGTCTGAGCAAGAGCGGACGACGATCAAGAAGATTGAAGTATGCCAAAGATTAAGCAGAGAATCTGTATTGGGTTGCTCCTGTGTACAACAAAACGCATCCGAAAACAATCTTCTCCGAGAAACCTTTGTTTTGTTGTTCATTCAATTCTTGTTAATTGAACGAATATCAACTTCAGGAAATGCTTTTTTATTTAATAATTTCACAGTCAAGTTTTAATATACCTATAATAAAAATAAACGCAAAAATGAAAATCGTTGTAGAAGGTTGTGCTTATGGCGTGCGGGGTTAAAAAAAAACATAGAGGCAATACAAAAGCGAAAATTGTTAAAATTGATTTGTTTCTGTGTTGCGGAATGTATATTAAAAGGTAGGTTAGGTTAGGTTGACATGGTCATCAGGAAAACAACTGACACACTTAGACCAAATGCTCAACCAAACCAAACAAAATTGATAATTATTTGACATGTCAAAATGTCAGTTTTGAAGTTTCTATACATTTTATCGATAACTTAGTGAAAAAGTTTTTTGTAGCACAGTTTTTATCCTCTCCAATAGCTAAGCCCCGAGAATTCTCTGGGCTTAAGCTAAGCACCCCCGGGGATTAGTTGTTGTTGGATTTAACATGCAAATTGTTAATCCTACTCATCGTTTTTTTCGTCCAATTTCCCCGGGGCTTAGAAAAAAACACGCCTTCTATTGAAATAAAGTGTTTTGCAAATTCTTTTTAGGCGATGTGATTTTCTGTTAATTTAATTTTCACAAATACAGTGATACATACAATTCCGAATCAATGGATTCCTCGTTGAGAAGCTTTCGCACTATTCAACCTTCGTGGTCTCCATTCGGGCTCTCCACTAACCGGTCACTACTAGTGACATGATATTAGTGGACGAGTTGCCTCTTCGGGCGGAACGCTCAGTTCCTATGTCATTAGGAATTTAAGTCTGAGCAAGAGTGGACGACAATTAAGATTCTCGTGAAGCCATATTGAAGTATGCCAAAGTCCAATCCCACTAAAGACGACCATGATTACACGACAGAACCCGCAACGAAAAAACCGAAAATTATTGAAGTCACTCAAATGCCGAGGATGGTAATCGTATTTTATCGAATGTCTCTTTGAGTGAAACCTTTGCACCCGATGACACCACAACTATCTCGTTGGCTGACGACGTGTTCCCACAAAACGACCAAGGCCAGAATGACAGCGGAGTAGCCGACAGCAGCAATATTGAATTGGCGGCGCAAGCAGGAACCCGCTCAAATTGTGGTGTGCATAGACGATGTTGAATTCCTTAACATAGACCAGAGTGATTCCGTTGAAGAGACAAAAGCACCTTTGACATCACAATGTCGCGCATTCGGAGGGGAAATTGCTTTTCATAAGAACGAAATGCAGAACCAAGAGATGGAGGATGAAAAGGAAATTACAGAGCTCAAATCCGCCTTGGATCTTATGAAGGAAAAATTGCAGCAATCAGGACACATGGCTACAACGTGGAAGTTCAGTCAGCGAGCTTGAGAGGAGAGTATCGGAATAAGAAACAAAAAACAAGAACTTTTAATGGAAAAGGCAGCAGAGTAACTTCCGGCGACTGCCAGTATCTACTGCCACATTGTCATCATCCGGTTCGCTCTTCAAAACACGTCTATTCAATGGATTCAAGAAATATCTGAGTGCATCGTGCGTCGATGACGACGTAAGTGCGGTTAGAGATGTTTGACAGTTCAGAACGGCCGACGAGAAGCAAGTTTCTGTTGAGTTGTTAAAGCTGGGCGAAGATGTATATAAATACTTTCGGGATGAGTGGAGGTTTCGGCTTCCCCCGAAGAAAATGGTTGAGCAATGAACGAACGAGTTTGCCGAAGAAGATGTCGATGATTTGTAAATTTTTTTTTGTAATCTTATTAGTAAGCATCAATATTTCTTTTTGAAAAAAATAATGTAATTGAAGTCTCGAAAATAAAAATGATCTTTACCAAGCAATTTGTTTGGATTTATGAAGATAACAAGGCAATTCCCAAATTGATAACTATGGAAGAACGATATAAAGAAAAAATTAAAAGAAACGTGGTATGATGTTTGTTTTTAATGTTTAAATAGAAAATTTGTTATTTGAAGCTTAAGATGTGTTTATAAGCAACTCCATCAGAGTTTTCTAGCAAATTTATTACATTTCAAGACCCGCTAACCTTTTAACATTTAACCAAATACCTAATCCGCAACAATTGATATGTGGGTTTGAATTGTTTAGAGTGATTGGGTACACGTGAATAGCAGAATACCGCACAATATTATCGACTTTACCAATGCATACGAGATTCACTTCGACTGAATAGCAGACAACGTCTTGGACGAGGACACAGATTGCTTGGTAGAATCTTGTTTTAGTTGGTTGTTACTACAGAAGGAGATTATTGGTGAGACGCCATGGTCTAGTTGGAAACAGGCAATCTGAACGAGCGACGGAATAACATCGTCATAAACCACGCAGAACTTTTGCCAATTTACCAGTACAACTTATTTGTGCGAATATGTTCAGTTAACTCCACAAGAGCATCATGTGGCAGAATCAGTCGAATACCCTTAATATGCTTATAAAATTTTAAATAAATTGTAATAGTCAAAAGAATATTTCCAATGTACGAATTACCTTTGAATTTAGCAATTCACAAAATTGATAATTAATGGCCTTTTCGATTGGCCGTCCAGAACTGTTCTGACCCCCACAAAATGACAGTTGTTACTCTAAACAGAACAGAAAACGATTCTGGATTTCAATTCAGAATCGAAAACAGAATCACTAATACACTCAAATAATCAAAATGTCAAGATCATCGCGTTGATTTGTTTTGTGTACTTTCGATGTGTTTATTGAAATTAAACTATTTTTCTGGTAAAATAACATAAAAAGAAGCAAGTTAATTATTATTGATACAAGAAAATGTGTATCTATATTGAAATCAAGTGTTTCGGATTTTTTTTAGCCAATGTGATTTTTTTTAAATTTAATTTTCACAAACACAGTGATACATACAATTCAGAATCAGTCAAATTGTTTCCGTGTGTTTTATTGGAGGAAGTGTTCCGGACGGCCAATCGAAAAGGCCATAACTGACATGTCAAATGTTAGTTTTGAAGTTTCTATAAATTTTATCGATAACTTAATGAAAAAGAGTTTGGTAACACAGATTTTATCCTCTTCAAAAGCTAAGCCCCGAGAATTCTCTGGGTGTAAGTTAAACACCCCCGGGGATTAGTTGTTGTTGGATTTAGCATGCAAATTGTTAATCCCACTCATCGTTTTTTTCGTCCTATTTCCACGGGGCTTAGAAAAAAACACGCATATTATATCGATTTATATTGCTTTACCTAAACAAACAAATACCGAATTATTACTTCCTTTCTACTTTTTTTTTTCTCCTTTCTACTTTTTTTTTTCTCAGTATGCCTGTTTGTGCTTTATGCAATAAAGTTGAACCCATCGATTATTTTTCGTGCGGTGTCTGTAACTCTTCATTGCATTTTACTTGCGCAAAAATCAAGAAAACCGACTTTAATTTAATCAAATCAAAAAAAAACTTCTTTATTAAATGTGATAAATGTCTCCCTAAAGTGCTAAATGACTATATAGCTAATATTGATAATTTAGTACACAGTGTTCTCACTAATTTAAACTGCCTAAAAAATGATTTTCCCTTTTTGTGCAATAACTTGTGCAATAACAACCTGCATAGTGAAGTGGGTGTGTCAACAAGGAGTATGACTAAAGAAAAGGTTATTGACCTTTCAGTGGACAACAGCCAAAATAATAAGTGTCCCCCTCCTCCCACTTCGCATAAAAGGAAACTATCTCTCACATCAATACCTAAATCACCTGCTCTGACTCAAAACTGTCATCCACTGTCCACTAGTATGAACAAGAACAAGAGTGTAAATGGGAATAATTTTAACAAACCGGTTTTTTCTATTGCTGCCGCTCACGTCTCATCTCCTGCACTTATTAATAAACATAAACAAAGTGACAATAGGAAGAAAGGCGAAAGAGAAAACCAAAATATTGAGTTGGTTGTTGGTGCTAATAAAGTTGCCGATATGGGTTTTCTTGCCGCTACGACTACCACTGCTGTTTGTGATGCACCTCGTGTTGCTGCTGCTGCTACTGTTGTTGTTGGTAATGATGTCGCTGTCGATGATCTCGTTGACAATGCTGCTTCTGGTTCTGTTGGTGCTGATACTATTGTTGGAAATTCTATTGAATATAATTCCCCTCATCCCCGACCGCTGGATACATTAAGCAATACAAACATAAACAAACATGATGAGATCGTCGCCGTCGCTGCTGATATTAATCCAGTTTGCCCTGCCGGTGAAGGTGAATTTCGCAACAACTTCTACAAGTCTAAACAAAATTCTCATGTTTTGATAGGAGCGGATGTAAATTCGTCATTGAATGTTGTTTATGCTTCGAAATGGATACACATCTCCAAATTTCACCGTAACACTGAAACTGAAGATATAATTCACCATATTGTATCCAAGACTGGAATTCCTGCAAACTTATTAAAATGCTTCAAACTTCTTAAAAAAGGTTTACCTTTGAGCGAAATAAATTATGTCAACTTTAAATTATGTGTACCTGCTGGGAACGTTGACTGTCTATTGAATGACTCTTCAATTTGGCCGTATGGAGTTCAAGTTAAACCTTTCTTTAATAATTCAAAAAACGAGAAAAATGCCTCGATCCTGCCGGAAGCCGTATAACGTCCAACGTTTTTCTTCCCAACGATTCTACACCCATAAAACATCTTCATGAAATTTATATAATTTATCTGTATACTATCAAAATGTAGGTGGTTTAAGAACCAAGCTTAATAAGGTATGCCTAGCTCTCTCTGCCGAATTGTTCGATATCATCATATTAACTGAAATGTGTAATTCAAATTATACTATTTTTAGAAAGGATAGGTGTTCACAAACAACAGGATTAGAGCGAGGAGGAGGAGTCCTTATAGCTGTCCGGTCAAGCTTGTCCTGCAAGCCTATCGAACTCTTATCTGACTCCTTACCTAATAGCTCCGATTTTGATGTTGATCAACTTATTATAAAACTTTCATTAACTAATGAGATCGAACTTTTCGTAATATGTAGTTATATTCCACCTAGGAGCTCTATACATTTATATGATACACATCTTAATAATTGCTTAAGTATTCTTGAAAACCTTTCTGGTTCGCAGCATTTTTTATATGCTGGTGACTTTAATCTTGGAGCAATACAATGGATTTTTGATCCAGATGAAAAAAATTTAGTTCCATTTAATATCACAACTGAGATCGAAGCACTGGTAGCAGTTTTTTTTAGCCACTTAGACTCCATTCAGATTAATAGTTATACTAATGATTTGGATCGCATATTGGATCTCATATTTGTTGACAAACATCTAAATGTATCAGCTGATAAGATCCTGCTACCAATGATTCAGAACTCTATTCACCACTATGCACTAGAGATTAATCTTAATCTTTACAGTTTTATAAAAAGAAATCGGAAAGATAATACAAAATTTGTTCATTGTTATAAATATGCCGACTTTGGTGCATCAACGCGTATCTAGGCTCATTTTCTTGGGGTGATATGATGAATCAGCCTAACCTTAATGCTGCTTATAACTAATTTCAACGTGTTATTAATCGCACAGTTGTAAGATTTGTTCCAAAAAGGAAAGTTTTTTGTAATTCAAATCCAATTTGATTCAATAAAAGGCTATCTCGGCTTAAAAATCAAAAAAACAAAGCATATAAAAGATATAAAAGTAAGAAAAATGATCCTGTTCTGCGTAATTTGTATCTCTCCTTCCAACGTGATTTCAACAGTCTAAATCTTACTCTTAATAAAGAATATATATCTTCAGCTGAGGCTAAAATTAAGGATGATAGTAGTCAATTTTGGAAATTTATAAACTCTAAACGAAAAACTACAGGGTTTCCGTGCTGTATGAGTTATTTGGGTTCTTCGACAAGTAACATTTCTGAAATTTGTGATTTGTTTGCGAGATACTTCAAATCAGTTTATGCTTTTGACATTCCGTCTCAATATCTGCCAACTGTTCCTCAAAGATTTAGTCTTGGCTTCCTTCATGTTAGCAAAGCGGAAGTTTTAAATGCTTTGAAGGGAATTGATGACTCCAAGTCTCCTGGACCTGATGGATTATCACCATGTCTACTAAAAAATGCAGCTGCTTCTCTAGCAGAACCATTATCAATATTATTTAATATTTCTCTTCAAAGTGGATTATTTCTGAATGAATGGAAAGTATCATTTCTAACTCCTATCTATAAAGCGGGTTCCAAACAAGATATTTCAAATTTAGACCAATTTGTAAGATCTCAACTATACCCAAGCTTTTCGAAAAAATAATTTCCGACAAGATATTCTTCGTTGTGCGTGAGCATATATCAATTTTCCAACACGGATTTATAAAAGGAAGGTCTACTACAACAAATCTTACAATTTTTGTCAGTTATGTTCTATCAAACTTTGAGAAAAACTCCCAAACTGATACTATCTTTACGGACTTTGCTAAAGCCTTTGATAAAGTAAGCCACAAGCTTCTTCTTCATAAACTTGGATGTCTAGGATTTCACTCGAACCTACTTAAGTGGATAGAATCTTATTTAACAGATCGAGTGCAGATTGTAAAAATTGAGAGTTCTTTTTCAGACTATATTCATGTTCCTTCAGGAGTTCCGCAAGGAAGCCACATCGGCCCTCTGTTATTCCTTTTATTTATTAATGATATTTCTGAGATTTTTACAAATTCTCAGTGCCTTTTATACGCTGATGAATTAAAGCTTTATAGAAAAAAAGATACTTGTCAAGACTGTATCCTTCTTCAAGACGATTTTTCTAGACTCTCCGAATGGTGTGTATTAAATTCTCTGCATTTGAACGTATCCAAGTGCCAAGTTCTTTCCTGCTCCAGGAAAAAAGATATCATTCATTTTAGCTACGGTTTGCAAGATGAAACTCTGCATCGAGTCATTCAAAAAAAAGATCTAGGTGTTATCCTGGATGATAAATTAACATTTAAATCTCACATTGATTTTTCAGTAAGTAAATCGAACTCTATGCTAGAGTTCATAAAAAGAAATGCCCGTGAATTTTCAGACATTTTTACGTTACGCAGTCTTTTTTTCTCAATGGTAAGGTCGATCTTAGAGTATTGTTCTGTGGTTTGGAACCCATATTATTTAACGGCAGTAGTTAGAATCGAGAAAGTGCAAAAAAGGTTTACAAGGTATGCTATCTCCAAACTTAATTGGAATTTGGAAACGCCCA